>JAHWFP010115372.1:0-11875 GCA_023313725.1 Lithobius niger | reverse complement strand
TCGGAATGGCAAGGACCTGGTTGTCACTGACTGCCATCCGATGTTACAAATAAAAAAAAAATACAAAAGTAAAAGAATTTAAAAGTTTAAAACTAAGACAATGGATCGGTTGCAGAGGAAAGGTTGATGGTATTAGGTTAGGGTCACAAATGTTTTACCACCAAGGTTAGACCTACCAGGGACACAATGGTTGGCGAAAACCAATTGTCAATCTTAATAAAGACAATGAAGAGAAAATAAGGTAAAAACAATTCTTGTGAAGTCACAACTGGACAGTGGAGGGCCCGAAGGCCACTAACACAGCATAAGTAAAACATGATGGTTTAAAACAAAATATATATATAAACAAAAGATAATAGGACTATGTTTAGAAATACATGTATTAAATTGCAACAATGATGATCAAAGAGGGTTATTAAAACATAGTATTGAAATCAAAGTTTCGGTAAAAAAACCAGTTTGACATTATTGCTTTAAAATTGTACATGGCACTTTAGTTCAGTTATTCAACCCTTAAAATATTAACATTTTACCAAGAAAAAGACATTCAGACCACTCCCAAACAGTTTATTCCGACCAGATTTCAGTGGAGGGTATGTTAAAAAATCATTTGCAATAAAACTGTTATCACCACAAAACTAAATAAGTGGATTTACCATTGTAGTCCACTCATGAGTTATTTATTCATTCAATACTTCCGCTACCACAACGTACGTATGTGTATTGCTTACATTTTCTCTTCTATTTGCAGACAATTGTACTTTTGTCTCATAAGTTAAATCAAAATCCTCCACAGTTTACGGCAGTTGGAAACTTATTTCGAATCAATATGGGCACATTCACAACGGTGAGTCGCTGCTAAAAATCACAAGGTCGTATGAAAATTGCGACGAAACTCATCATTACTACATTTTTTATATTGCAGATTATTGGCACGATTGTCACGTATCTAATTGTTCTGATTCAATTTAATCCACCAGTCACTAATCACGTAATTAATGTTAATGTGACTACAACAAATTGAACACAGTGAATCACAGTTACTGTACGATAGAATTAAAGATCACGACGAGCATTAAAATAGGATAAAAGGTGTAATGTAAAATTATTGCGTGCTTGCTCTCAAGACATGTAATCTTATTATAAAGAAATAAAATATTGCTGTGGCAAAGTGGAAATTGTGCAGTTTTTTTTGCTGAAGAGTAAATCTTGGAAAGAAAACGCCAGCGAGGTGCACAATTTGAATACTAAATTCAAATGAGACTTATGTCTTGTCAAACTCAACTAAGTAGCATATCACAAGAATAACACGTGAAACATTGCAACCATGCTTAAAATAATACGCGAATAAATTGTCAAAAAATAAATATATAAAAATAAAATTTTAAAAGAGAAGCCCTGAGTCGATAAGGTGGCATCGACAATAGGAAGACAAAATGCAACGCCGTCAGTAGCAGGAGTGAAGTGTGGATACCTAAACGATGCCGCATTATACAGGACTCCAAGTTGGAGCAGAATGGGAATATATTCTGCCAATTTTTTTTTTTATTTTCCGCCATTAAGTGATTATGAACATGGGGGGCGGTAGGTGAGGATACATAGGGATTCCAAATTGTTTGTAACTGTAATGTTTTTCAGAAAATATCAATTCGTTTTGCCATTTTCAGAAAATAAAACGACATTGTTTGCCTGGTCAGAGGTCTACCTTAGGTTTATCTTATGTTCTACAAGAGAATTTTTTCCAATCTGCAGATTGACGCTTGAAACATACACTATTTTTAGTAACAAAGAAAGAGTCATGAATACTACTGAAAATTGCTCTACGATGGCAAGTGTATGCGCCTATCAGCTTTTGCTCTTGGCCTCCGTTTCTGACCAAGTCGACAACAGTTTGTATACATTAGTAAGTGCTCATTTTTACTGTCTCTCTAATAACACTTACTTTTACATTTTTGCTTTTTCACAAGTCTTTGTCCTATAACTCCAACTAAAAGCAATGAAATGGTGTTCCCCAACCAGGTTGTGCCAACTACAGCTAGGTCCAGTCCCTTCATTCTCACTTGCATATATTTTAAGACGCATCATGCGTGTCACGTTTTACGTTTGCTCCATGTGTGCATCAGACCTAATGTTCGCCTCATGCACGATGTGCGGCTGGCACCTGTTTATCCCTCATCTACATAATAATGCTGGATGCTGGCTGAGCTGATAAGAAAAGAGACGATAAGAAAAAGGCACAGTAACAGTAAAAGGCCAGTAAAAAGAACAGTAACAGGCCGTGCAATCACTTCCACCTCCTCACGCCCACATTGCAAGTGGACTCTCCCATTCTACTGGCCCCGTGAAAGAGCGGCCAAGTGGGAGTGGTCGATCATGACCGGGCACGTACGTCGGCGAACAGGTTCAATCTGAAAAATGTTGGAAGAGTGCCACGAAAATGTGTCGGGAAAAGTGTGTCCGTAAACTTAATTCATGGCCGAGCCCCGTGCATTAATTTGCTCGCATTAATGGTAGGTCTATCCTGAAGGGGGTAATCCGCCTCTACCAATATGAGTCCAAATAAAAATAAAAATATATATGAATATAAATCCGCCTCTGCGAATGAGCTAGTGACGCAAATTTAACTAGTAGTAGGCTAGCTGTAATATTATATGAAAGTACATGTTATTGACTGGCAAAGGTGTAACTAACGGTTGGGGAGTTGGGGTAGTGGTGGATTCCTTCCAAGAAGTTAGCGAGGGGACAAATATCTGCGAAAACAAAATTATACACATATAAGGACCCGCACTAATCGTAGGCCTATCGTATGGCTGTGAATATAGTTTCAGTTTTTGGATACAGATAGAGATGAAGATGTGCCTATATCTATATAAATAAAAATAAAAATTCGAAACCACAGTCAAGTAAAGCAGTAGCACTACAGCTACAACGACATTTCTTAATGTTCGTTAATGCTTCAATGATTTAAAAAGTGCAGACCCGCAGTTATAAAAAAAAAACATTGTTAGACCAATATTTCTTCCGGGTCAATAACTCGGAAAGCGTGTATAGGCCACCCGACCAACGCGGACACCCGAGTAATAATAACAGTATTCGATTATTGTCAACGAAATGATTGTTGGCAATAAACTAAAAACTGACTGTTTCCAATAAATTGAAACGGCTTCTAGTCCTTTTAAACTCTAATAAAGTAAAGTAAAGTAAAGTAAAGTAAAGTAAACGACGGACGAAACAATGCTTCAGTTCAGGTATATTCTTAATTAGTATTAAAAAACGCTTCAGCGTATAAAATACGGATGTATAAGCCTAAAAAAACTTAAAGCCTAAAGGAACAGATATTAGAAAAAGACGTGAAAGCCATCAGCGTCGCACTAATACGTGTAACAGAATCTCCAAGGACCCAAAAAAACAAGCTGGAGCTTCTTTTACACGTATTAGTGCGACGCTGATGGCTTACATGTCTTTTTCTAATATCTGTTCCTTTAGGGCCTTAAGTTTTTTAAGGCTTACATTCGTATTTTATACGCTGAAGCGTTTTTTAATACTAATATCTATTAATTTTTTTCTTGTGTCAGCAAGAATAACACAGAAAAGAATACTGTAATCACCTTAAAACGACTATTATATGCAACCCCGCTATGCCCGGTGCAAGGAAGAACGCCAGAAAGAGGGTAAATTCAGGGTTTATTCCACGGCCACGCGGTCTGTCCTTACGAGATGATGTCCAGTGGTTCAAGGATGCTCTGATCAGGGCTACTAGCAGAGTGGCACACTTCAGGAAGAGTTCTTAGCTGGTTAGGGACTAGCTCCCAGAGTGAGGATGCAAGGGGCTGCAAGGCCTTAAGTACCTGCCACTGGTTGTGCAATGTACTTCCTGTACTATATCCTGGTATCCCATGAGCCATCTCTGCTAGCAGATACCCCTAGGGGCAGGCAAGGCCAAAGCCATCCAGACCACTGATCTCCAGGGACTGGACCACACATCAAAGTGCATAGCAATACTGGAATACATTAATAAAGATATAGAGTATACAGAATATATAGTATGGACCAATAGCATCAAGGTAAAGAGGCCCACTAAGGCCCTAGCTTAAGGAGTACGAGGAAGCTGTGGAAACCGTCGTTGCAGAGGTCCCGCCCTCGAAAAGAAGCGCCCTCGCTTCGTCAAGGTAAGTGAAAATTATTCATTAAGCTAAGCTATCTATTCATGTAATAATCAAGGTTCTCAGAAATTATTCAAGAATAATACCAAGAAGGCGCGCATTAACAACAAGTTAAAATTAAGGATTCTATGGGGACGTTTAAGCTTTTTATCTGCTAATAATTAATTGTTTGACTGTTCCAGCAGGGTGACATTACCTATGCGCACTTGTAACGTTTTCTCTAAGGTCTGGGAAATCTTTGAGCATCAAAATTCAGACAATATTCCCGTAAAAACCCACTAGGCAACCTTAATTACATGAACATTTTCACGAAATTATGCAGAGGCAAAAACGATTTTTCAATATTTAAAATACAATCACAATCAATCAGTGCAAAAAAACAATTAAGAAAGAGAAAAAAAACTAAGTGCTTGACGCACGAAAATTCACTTGAAAACCGTAACCACTAACCACTGGTCACTATTAAAATCCGTTAAGAAAAAACAATTTTACTTCAAAATCGTAATTGTCAAAATCGGTTGTCAAATATCGGTAACAACGCGTGTCAAAAGTGACTAACGTGGCAACAATCAGCTAAGTTTAACTCGAAATTAGCTTTCAATTGTTAAGAGCCAAGTATTGTTATATTCCATAATCACTAATAGCTGATTGATTCATCAATCAGAGTAACTAATTCAATTGTGCCATTCCACGTGAACCCAAGAGCCCACTCTTTGCCAGCCACCCCATTCGAATTTAGCATGGAGTACCATTACCATGACGAAGAAGAAGGAGACTGGGCCCGCTTTCAAACCGCCTTAATTGATTTTGGAAACAACGTAATGGCCCACACGAAACGTAAAAGATGGGATGGTGCTACCCAATACGTCAATGGCCTCCTCGCACAACTGTTGTATGGTTACAACACGTTCCAGGACCAATTCCTCCCGGGCGAGGTTCAGCCTTATGACGGGCCTTCCATCACTTGGAGGGCCCCCCCTCCCCCCCCCCGCCCCAGCTGCCATGGGTGACCCGACCGAGGAAGAAAGTGTGGAATCCGAGGCAAACCATCCACTCCACGATCAAGGGATCCCTGATTACGATGATGACAGTCTGCATATGCCTGATAGCTTGTCTCCACTTTTCCCGGACCCGGGGGAACTTGAAGGTGAGTTCCCCAAAAGTAGGCTCCCCGCACCTGTTCTTTCTCTGACCGATTTAGGTTTCCCTAACACTTTACCGCTTTTCGTTTTTCAGACGAAAGTCCCGACTCCGGACTAGCGGAGAACTCCGAGTGATTGCCTCACCACAGTATTGATTTCTTATTTAATACGAAAATGTGATGTCCTAGGCGGGGACACACCTTAGCCCAGCGTGGGCACCAATGGTAATAAACACACGGACTACCAGAGTGTAGGCTACAGCTGATAAGACAGCGAACTTCCTGTTTACTTCCCTTTATATACAATTATAACAGGAAGTCATGTGATGCAACTTAATACAATATATAATTATGGAATAGCCTATAAGTAGTTAAAGGGGTATCTTGGTAGGGTTAACATATTGACATGAAATTGATGGCTGCCATTGTGGAGCACACAAGTGACGACTCCACAATGCAGCGAGCGAAAAAAAACAGAAAAAAAAATCTAAGCCTAGCTGGAAATAAAATCATGATTACGAAGGCAAGATGTATTTTTTAGTGCACTACCTATTTTTAAAGAAAGATACATAATTTTTCGCTTTCGAGGAAAAACTAAACACTATTTTTGAAAGCTGTTTTACAAAAATAAAGAACTGAAGATGTACATGATTAAGCAAAAAATTAAACATTAATAAACTGACTGAAAACTTGCCAGTTTTAAATTTCTGTTTTGATTTCTGGAGCAATTTTACAATAGGTTCAATTAAAATTTTCAGTGTTGTTGTTTTAATTTTCGTAGCCTTTTTTGGTTAATTTTCTTTTTGCAGCTACCATTTTGCAGCTGAAACGCTACAGCGTTGCTGTGGAGGAACATCTGGCATTCGAGAATTCGGTGCCAAAGTAGTTTCTTTGGGTTAAGCTTCACCGGAGTGGGAATTGCGGCTCCAAGCAATTTTTTGTTTCGATGTCGGAAGTATTTGTGTACATGAAAAGACAAAAAGATACAAAAAAGATAAAATCGTGAAATCAATTTTTCACACGAACAACAAAATACAATTACATTTTTACCTAATTTTAAAGGTGGACATTTTTTAAAATTAACAGAGCCAATTCTCTGCACGAATAACTAGGGGACAAAACGTTTTAGCGTTACTCGCTACAGTTTAAAAAGAACTATCATTTAATTCATATATAACGGATTACAACAACAAAAAACGAAGAAGTTGTAGCCAAATGGTAATTTTGCAAAAAAAACTACAAATTGAGCTTGTCTGGAGCTCTACGCAGTCTCTTTGAACGATGAGCATTTTGAAGCTGCGCTGCAATATCAACCTGTGTTGGTGATAGCACAACTTTGCGTTCATTGGGATTCAGTTTTGCTTTTTTGTTAGCATGATCTGGCTTTGGTGGTGATTGCTTAGTGGATGGTGACGTAATAATCGATGGAGATTGTGACCTTTCTCGCTTGGAATTGCCTTCAAGAGGGGCGCTGGTAGTAGCCTAAGGTGATTGGTTATTTACGTTAGCAGACTCATCCACTTCGTGTGCAAGGGGTAATTTCGCTGGAGATTTCCTGCCACCTGGTGACTTGCGATGTAAATTCTCAGGTGATTTTTCAAGCTGTTGGATTGGTGGAATTTTTCCCTCAGTAACAGAAATTGACTTTCTGGATTGGCCGAGAGATCGACGCTCAGGAACTACGTCAGAGAAACTTGGCTTTTCACGTTGTTTGCTGCCAAATTAAGTTTACCGGGAATGTGTTCGAATTCGTAATCGTAAGCATTAAGCATCACTGCCCAATGCTGAACCCTGGCGGCTGCCATCTGCGGTATTCCCTTTTTAGGGCCAAAAATCTAAACTAAAGCCTTCTGATCAGACTGCAGTATGAATCGCTGACCATAAACGTATTCATGAAACCGTTTCACTCCCAAGCCACGCTGAGTGATTCCCGGTCAAAATGCGAGTAGCCTCTTTCCTCTTGAGTGAGTTTACGTGAAGCGAAAGCTATCGGCCGTGATTCACCGTTTTTTGTGACATGCATCAGGCACGTGCCGACCCCATAGGGTGAGCCGTCACAAACGAGCTTGAGCTTTAATTTCGGATCGTAATGAACCAGAACTTTTGATTTAAGAAATAATTCTTTTACTTTACTCACGGCTCGGTCGCATTCTGCCCCCCCAAACCCACTTCACACTTGGGCTTAACAAACGTGTTACTGGTGACAAAATATGAGCGAGATTCGGTAGATATTTTGAGTAATGGTTTACAAAACCCAGAAAGCTCTGTAGCTCTTGAATACATGTTGGGTTAGGAGCGTTTGTGACTGCTTCGATAACCTCAGGGAGTGTATGCAGGCCTTCTGAATTTATCATGTGGCCTAAATATTTTAATTCAGGCCGCGACAGTTTGCACTTCTCGATCTTAAGTTTGGCTCCTGCATCTTGTAAAGCATTTAATAGTTTATTTAACGATTCGTCATGCTCACCCCCCTTCCCGCTCACCAGGATGTCATCATAAAACGGGAGACATTTGGGGATTTTACTGGTGACTTGAGTCATTACCCTCTGGAAAATTCCCGGACTGGACGCCAGGCCCAGGGGTACGCGAAGCCATCTAAACAAACCCAGGGGTGTATTTATTGTCAAAGCTTCTTGTGACTCTTTGTCGAGTTCAATTTGCAGAAATGCATCCTTAAGATCGATAAGTGAAAAAGTGTCACTGCCTGCTAATTCACTGAATAATTCTGCGGCCGTGGGAACTGGATAGTGGTCGACTTCGAGTTAAGGGTTCACGGTGGTTTTATAATCACCAATCACTCGGATTTGACCATCCTCTTTGTGAACTATGACGATCGGCGTAGACCACTGAGAAGTTTCCACAGGCTCTAGAATTCCAAGGCCAACCAATCTACGAATTTCTTGGTTAACCTTTTCTTTGAGTGCTAACGGAACCGGTCTTACACGACTGTACACAGGCTTGGCATCAGGTTTTTAATGAATTTTGGCTTTAAAATTCTTAAACTTACCCATGCCTTCAGAAAATAGCTCCGGGAAACCCTTCACTATTTCGGAAGTGTCAACTGGCGTAATGCTAGTTTTAATTTTCTTAACACTTTTCTTAGGTTTCACTTTCGTTTGTAGGTCGTAAAAAGGATGGAAATTAACTCGAAAAATAGAAAGCCAATCCTTTCCCATTAATGCAGGTTTATATAATTTTGACACTAAAGCATCCAAATGTTTGATTTGACCTTGAACTTTAACCTTCAGACTTACAGTGTAAATCGTGTTCTCAATTCCGTCAGTGTATGAGTGTATCGTGTACAGACTGCGTTTTAAAGGACAGTCTGCAAAATATCAATCAAATCAATTTCGAAGCGTTCAACCATGTGTACAAATAAAATATGTGTTTTATCGTCTTGTAAACACCCATATGAGGACCTGTAAACGTATCGTGTACTAGGTGAATGATTTTTTTTTGCAGCGAACGGGGCAGCAGAATTTTGAAATTCGGCGTATCAATAACATCTTTATTTACATCTACATAAAGTATTCCGTCACTCACAATTAACTTTGGCTGGTGTTTCAGTACAAATCTATGAACCGATGGCGAATTATACCCTATTTCCTTCGTTTCTCTCTCCAAAGCTAACTTTAATGCTAACGTGTATTTGTCTTTTAACATTTCTGCTCTAATCTGATCAAGTGTAATCTGCTCAACATCGATCTGATTACAGAAACAATCGTTGTTAAATACATAACAATTCTGACCCGTTCGTTCATCCACAGCTAGTATCAAGATTGGATTAGTGATAGGAGTAAAGTCTCTCTCAGATTCGTATTATCTAGACAACACATCAGCGATACGATTCTGTGCACCTGGGACGAAGCAGATCTTAGCGTCCAACTGAGATAACTCTACAAGCCACTTCGCTAAGCGTCTCGTTGGTGAGCTTACCTTGGATAAAACCGAAAGTGCCCTATGGTCGCTAAAAATTGTTATTACACCACCTTCAATGTATCTACGCCACTTACATACTGCCTAAATAATACTCATTAATTCCTTTTCACTATTAGAAAATCTTTGTTCCGCAACTGTCAAACGTCTAGAGATTATATCTATGGTTTTCTTCTCCTTGGTGAGTGGATCGACCTGATATAAAATCGCTCCAGCCCCAGAGAAAGATGCGTCCGTCATAATTATCCTAGGTTGATTATAATCAGGCGCTGCCAACAAGGGAGCGTCTTCCAAAATTTTCTTGATTTTCTGGTAAGCTTGTTCCTGCTTCGCTTCCCACACAAATTTCGGATTTTTACCTTTTAGCACCGAAAAAAAGGCGCTGCAATCGCTGAGTATGACATCACAAATCTACGGGAAAAACCCGCCAAACCGAGAAATTTTCGCACCTCATTAATGCTTTTGGGGCGTGGCCAATTCTCCAGAATTTCTTTCTTACTAGGGTTTGGCTAAACTCCTCACTCGTAACCTTATAATTTAGTAGGGTTATCTCTTTCTTACAAAAGTGTCTCCTTTATGTTTATTTTAAATCCTTCACGACCCAAAATCATTAGGGTATCTTCGATCGCCATCAAGTGCAATCGGAATTTTTGTGACATAATCAAGATATCATCAAAATAGCTCTGTACGTTCAGATAATGTAGAGGGGCGAGCATTCGTGAAACTGAGGCACAGAAGTACGCTGGTGCTTGCTTAACCCCAAACATGATTTTGAGAGGTGTAAAATTTCCGAACGGGGTGCAAAAGATGACACCACACCTGCTCGTTTTGTCACCCCTACTTGCCAGTATGCTTCGGTTAGATCAAAAAGTGTTAGGTACTTGCTCTTAGGGCACCTCTGCACCATATCATCAATTCTAGGGGTTGGAAAGTTTTGCATCTTGCTTGTTTCATTCAATTTATTGTATGCTATCACAAAGCGCATGGTGTTATTCTTCTTGGGAATGATAAACGCCGGAAAACACCATGCACTCGTGCTGGTGACATTAACCCCAAGCTCCAGCATTCGATCTACATGCTGACGTAATTGCAACTCTTTAAACTTCGAAACTGGATAGGGCTTCAACGCGATTGGTGGGTGATCGCCAACATCAATATCCATAACTGGGCTTATTAAACCAATTCTCGAACTGAACACAAATCTATATTTCATTAATACCTTGAACAACTATTCTTTTTGCTTTTCTTTTTAGTTCTATTCTTTTTAGTTGCACAAACTCATCTGGCTCTATAGGTGTAGCAGTTGCCTGGGACTGATGGACTTTGTTTATACCCGGCTCCCGATTCAGTTTGTAGATTTTTGAAGGTTTATCCTGCCAAAACCAAGTGTTTGACGCGAAATTCGGCTGTAAACCCGTTGACTGTTGAAAATCTACGCAAAGGATTACCGGCTGGATTGTGTTTTCCATCAAGATCAGTGGAAAAGTTACAGTTCGTTGCGCAATCTGAAACGTAGCCAAACTAAAATCCTGACACTCAACGAAACGAGTATCGGCAACTCTAACGCGATAAGAACGTTGCGTGAATTCACAACCCATTTTTATCAAGTCATCTTTTAGAGAAATATTTACGTAGGCCATTGTACTGCCACTATCGAGTATGGCGTCTGCATATTCTTTACCGAATTTAAGTGAAAAATATGTACATGGTGCTGGTGTAGGATCAGCAAGATCGCCTAGACAATTTCGGTTAGGAATTGGTCGGTTTTGAAAAGAAGATACGCCATTTCCAGCTTCACTGCTAAAACTGGATGGCTTTCGGGTTTTTTTGGTACGAATTCCTGTGCATCAGAATTCAACTCAATTTCATGAAGTTGTACAACAGTGCTTCTATTCGGAGGATAACTAATAGCAGAATTTAAATGACAGTTCTGTGTTTTGTGTGACGAATTTTTACACTTCGAGCACCAAATTCCCTGTGCACGACTACTACTACCGTTATTACTACAACGACCACGGCTGCTAAAAAGTCTAATTCCGCGGTCATTGCTACTATTTGAATTACTGTTATTGCTGCCGTTTTTCCTAACTGCAACCTGATTTTGTTGGTGATTTGATCTGTTAGGGCAGAATTTAGAAGTCCACCTCACTGTATTACAAATGTTACAACTGTACTTTGCATCATATTTAGGCAAGAAACTAGTGCTACTATTTCAATTACCTCCACCACGAACTCTGCCATTTCTAGTGCTACCAACATTTGAAACTCCAGTTTGGATTGGATTAGCCTGTCTCCTTTGAATCATGTTTACCAAGAAAAGACCTTGCATTTTAAAATCTATAAACGAAGTGAATTTTCTTGACATAATAAGCATGTGAAAAGTCGAATTCAGTGTTTCCAAAATAGCTTCAATTTGATCAAAATTACTGATTCTAGCACCAGTGTTTTGTAAAATATCTGTGCATTTATTAAAATGCTTAATGAAACTTTCATTTTCCTGCATCTCATAGTTCTAACCTTAGCAATCAGGTTATACCCATGTGACTGTATTTCAAACTTGGCCAAAAAACAAGGTTTTAAAATTCTCCCAACTAGAAACAGGTTCATTTGCCAAAAACCAGTCAACAGCATACCC
>JAHWFP010115368.1:0-12754 GCA_023313725.1 Lithobius niger | reverse complement strand
GTATTTATTATATCTTAAAACGTTGCGAAGGGGCTTCCCCTCTTCAAATTATTGATTTTTTAAGTGTTAAACCTGATGTAGAACGGTTTGTTTACGATTATGTTAATAAGCTCGTAGTGTAATTGTTTATTTTTATGTTAAATAAATTTGTGTAATTTTTATTTATTGTGTATTTTTCTTCTTCCTCAGGCATAGAGATGTTCACGTGTGGACAATGCGGACGGACGTACGGGACGAGGGCGCTCCTGGCACGGCACACGAGGGCCTTCCACGACCGAAATCACGTTTGTGACGTGTGTCATAGGTCCTTCGCAAACGACATCAACCTGCGACGGCACGCCAGAGCACACCTCGTCACGTGCCCCGTCTGCCGGCATACATTCCCGACGCACGATGCTTTCCTGCATCACAGCATCGAGGCTCACACCACCCGACCACCAGAGCCACCAGTGTTCAAGGAAGAGGCGTCGGCGTTTAAGTCGTACTTCAAAAGGTTTACGTATACGTTGTCCAGCGATACGCGTGACGTCCGTGACTATTTGGAGAACGTGAGACGTAACCTTTTGACTCTGTTCTCCTCTCTACTCGAACAGATGGGGCAATTTAAATTTCTACTCTGTATCAGCGTTGTTTTGGAGAAAATACGTTTCGATGGAGAAACTGAACGTATGCCCATCTATTTGTGCAGTGGTGCGCATCAACTGTTGTGTTCAGATTTTATTGATACTGAATTACTTGGTGCCATTGGTAAACTTCTTGATCAATTGGACACTTTTCAGAAACATGGTTCGGGTTGGGTGGTTTTTAGGATCGACGGTTGTGACGTTCATGTGGGAAGGTATGTACCTTTAAGCGGCGGGTGTGGAAATGTAGTACTTGACAAATTTTTGCAAGATAAGCATGCTGTAGTGAACGTTTTGTGTGATGACAATAAGTGCTTCGTGTACAGTGTCCTGGCTGGGTTGTATCCTGCGAATGATAACATCAATAGAGTGAGCCATTATCGTAAATATGACAAATGGTTGGATTTTAGCGGGCTTTCCTTTCCTACACCTATAAGTGAGATTGCAAAATTTGAATCACGGAATAACTTGTGCATTTTATTGTATGGGTACGAAGACAAAAATGTCTTTCCAATTTATTTGAGTAAACGAACCAATTGTCGGGAAGTTAAACTATTGTTGGTTAACGGTAATCATTACTGTTGGATTAAAAATTTCAATAGGTTGGTGCATACAAACGATAAGAAATATGTATGTCACTATTGTTTCTCGTACTTCCGTTCCGACGCTGCTTTGGTTGATCACCTTAGTTTATGCAGGACGGTTGAACCTCAACAAATCAAAATGCCTACTGAGAAACCGTACATGAAGTTTACGAGGTACGACAAACAATTACCGGTGCCGTACGTGATGTATCTAGATTTTGAATCGATACTTACTAAAATCAGTACTTGTAAGCCGGATTCTTCATCCTCTTTTACTCACAAAACGAGTTTGCACCAACCTTGTGGTTATTCTTACGTTGTGGTTGCGCACGATGGCAGCGTTTACGCTCATAGGGTATTTCGAGGTGAAAATTGCATGGAAGACTTTTTTACTCATTTAGAAGTGGTTTATGACGAAATTGAAGAAATTAAAGGTCGAATGCTTCCTTTGGTACCTGATTATGCTTGGTTGTTAGATTATGCTAACGCGACTCATTGTCATATTTGTGGTAATTTGTTCGCCGTTGGTGACATCAGGGTACGCGACCACTGTCATTTGAGCGGTAAGTATAGGGGAGCAGCTCACAATGCGTGTAATTTACAGTACAGGTTTAAGAGCTTTTTACCCATATTCTGTCATAATTTGCGTTCATACGACGCGCACCTCGTAGTGAGAAGTTTGTCTTATTTTAAAAATAAGAACATTTCTGTCATTCCACAAAATACTGAAAGGTTCACCTCGATACAAGTTGGAAATTACAGGTTTTTAGACAGTTTTCAATTCTTGTCCGCTTCTTTGAGTACTTTGGTTGGAAACTTAACCGATTTTCCTATAATGAGGAAAATTTTTCCAGAAACTCACGCTTTGTTGACCAGGAAGGGTGTATATCCTTACACCTATTGTGACTCATTTTCGAAATTTAATGATACTCAATTGCCGCCCAAAGAAGCTTTTTATTCAGATTTGACTAATACTCATATTAGCGACGACGAGTATTCGTACGCTGGTACAGTTTGGAGAGAAACAAATTGCAAGACTTTAGGTCAGTATCACGACATGTACGTTTTGGCTGATTGACACTTTTGGCCGATGTGTTCGAACAATTTAGAGCTCTTAGTCTGAAACAATACAATTTAGACCCTTGTCATTTTTTCACCCTACCTGGTCTGAGTTGGGAAGCTGCGCTTAGAATGACGGGTGAGAGGTTAGAATTGTTGCAAGACGTAACAATGTACAATTACTTCACTGCGGCCATACGAGGTGGTGTTAGCATAATATCTAAACGGTGCGCTCGTGCCAATAATCCTTTGGTGTCAAATTACGATCCTGAGGTTGAACGAAGTTACCTCATGTACATTGATGCCAATAATTTGTACGGCTTTTGTTTGAGCATGTCATTACCTTATTCGGGTTTTGTATGGTTAACGGAACGAGAGCTCGCTTCGCTCGATTTGAATTCTTTGCCTCCTTGTATAGTTAAAGTTGACATTCAGTATCCTGACAATTTACACGATTCACATAGTGACTATCCTTTGGCTCCCGAGCATGTGGTGATAACTGAAGATATGTTGTCCCCCTTTAACAGAGAACAGGCTGCTAAACAAGGCCCTTACGTTCAGGGTCGAAAATTAGTTCCTCATTTGAATGAACGTAAGGAGTACATTTGTTATTACAAGAATTTGATGTATTACGTTACGAAAGGGCTTAAAGTCACGAAAATTCATTCTGGCATTAAATTTACCGAGAAGGCTTGGTTGGCCCCTTACATCTCTTTTAACAGCATGAAACGAAAAGAGGCAAAGAGTGAATTTGAGAGATCTTTTTACAAGCTGGCAAATAATTCGATTTTTGGGAAAGCCATTCAAAATGTAAGGCGGTACATGAATGTGAAAGTGCGTACTAACGTGAAAAAGTCTCTCAAATTGATGAGCAAGCCTACGGTCGAGTATTTCGATATTTTGGACGATAACTTGATGCTTTTCAAAATGCGTAAACAGACTGTTACTTTGGACAAACCTGTTTTTCTTGGCTGTACTGTTTTGGAATTAAGTAAATTGGTAATGTATTCTCATCACTATGACTACATGTTAGACAAATACGGTAAGAATTGTAGATTGTTGGGAAGCGACACTGATAGTTTTTTTTACGAAATCAAAACTGACGATGTGTACGCTGACATGGCTCAATCTTTACATCTTTTTGATACTAGCTCCTATCCAACGAGCCATCCCTTGTATTGTACCGATAACAAGGCTAAACCTGGAGTTTTCAAGGATGAGTGCAATTCAACGCCTATAAGTCATTTATTGGTTTGAAGAGTAAATTGTATTGTTACACTTGTAATAATAATGTCAAGAAAGTGGGTAAGGGGGTTCAGCGGTGTGTCTTGCAGGGTACTGTTACGTTCGAACATTACAATAGGTGTTTGCGTGATCACGAGTATTTCAGTTTTGAGCAGTCTAGTATCAGGTCCTATCTCCACGAAGTTTACAGCATTGTTCAAAATAAATTGGCTTTATCTGTAACCGATACGAAAAGGTTCGTTGATTGTACAGGCTTGGATTCTGTTGCGTATGGTCATTACACGTTACGAGACAAGCAATAAATATTTTTTATTTTTCTGGAACGTGACAATGATGACTACTTTAGTACGAAAACCTTTTTCGTCATGTTCTGAATTTAAAAATATTTGTTGTTTATGACATCCTTGATTGTTTTAATGCTTTTTGTATGTCTGTTGTTTTTTACTATAAACGGTGAAGGATTTTACATTTTTGATTGGTTTTTGGCTTTTCATGGTTATGGGTTTTGTATTTTGTTGGTTGTAGTTTTGGTTCATAGAAATATTAAAGGTTCTTGTTGTATATAAAGGCTTGCCTCTTGCGTCTTCCTTTCATTCAGTTGCTAGCGTTCGTTTGTTATGGATTTACACGATGATGAAGTAGTTGACGATGGGGACTTGACTAAGGTTGAACAGGCTATTTACTCCGCAGTACCAGAAAAATACAGGTTTTACATTTCGCATCAAATAACACGTATAAAATCACGTAAGGATGTACTGGGCTGGACTAAAAAACGAGAGCTTATTTTTAATGACAATGTTGTTACTGGGAGCGATATTGTTGAACTGATGGTACATTTCTGCCCGGGAAACAAAAAGAAACCTAAACCAATAGGATTTGATGAGTTACTGTTGGGGCTGTGTAAAATAGACCCTCCTTATTTTACTCATCGAACTATATGAACTGGTGTTGTTCAGGGCTCAATTCATTTGTTGTACCATTTTCGTCATGGACGGTTACCGGCTGTTACTCGATGCTGCGAGACATCCTTGGTTTTTTAAGGCATTCTTATTGCTGTTTTTACTGTTTAATTCAGTAATGTTGACTTTAGACATTCTTCGTATTTCCCAACAGACAACTGAAGAACACCAATTTGTATCGTCCATTTGTTCCATTGCAGATGTTGTGAAATGTAAAACTGAAAGTTTTATTGCATCTAATTTTCTTTTGTTTTCTTCATGCGCTAGTACTAGTGTGTTTGCTTACATAGAACGAAATGGTACAATCATTCCTTTTTCCCATGATGAATTTGAAAACATGTACGTACATGTCAAGTCAATACTTGCATTGTAGTTTGTTCATATGACCTGAATAAAAAGTTTGGTGTGGCTTGAATGGTTTCTGAGTCTATTTCTTTTCCGATTTGTCTAATACCTACAAAGATCTCAGTGACTTCGAGTACTTTCTTAGGTTTTCAATATATGAGAGGGGTATAGAGGGGTAAATAGGGGTAAGAAGGGTAAATCATGTTGAGTGGGTAAAACACTTAATTGTGACGTCATTTCCGGGTGAAAAATGCATTTTTTGACGTCATTTCCGGTTTGTGACGTCATAGATCCAATATGGCGGATCCAAGATGGTGGCATTTCCGGTGTGTTAGTACGTACACCTTCTTAGGCCGGAAATGACGTCAAAAAACCGGAAATTTACGTCAAAAACCGGAAGTGACGTCATAAACCGGAAGTGACGTCATAATCCAAGATGGCGGCGGTGGTCACGTGACCGGAAGTGATGGTACTACGTACTTTTATCTTACTACTGAATGTCCCCACTTCCGTTCAGGGAAAGATGACAAGGGCGAGAAAAGAAGGGTAGGAGGCAGGCTGTCACATTTCGGGGGAAAGGGAGGGCGTATGTGGGGGGGGGGGTATACATTAAAACCAAAGCCCAAACACCTAAGGTGCCGGAGAGATACTGACCCCACACTAGGAGAATCTGGCAGGGGGTGCAGTTCGGTGTGGGGGTGTTGGGGGCACGGAAGCGGGTAGAGGTGGACGGGAGGGGGTGGGGGAAGAAATTGACACCGGCAGTTACCTTCCTATCACGACAAAACACTGGGAGAAGCTAAGTTCAGGAATTTCAATCATCGTGCAGCATGCACGGGTTCAGTTCGTATTAATTATTATTGCATCTTGCTTATTACAGTATTTTAAGTCACTTCCAAAAACTGTCACTCATGTGTCAAGTTTTTTGGATACCTGCGGTGGCCAAAATCGCAATATGTCTCTGGTGTATGTCTCTGGTGTACGCCCTGTGCAATCCATTTCACACTTGGAAATTTTAGATCTCAAATTTATGGAAAAGGGCCATTCCTATTTGGAGGCAGCCATGCACTCCAGAATTGAGAGTCCAGTAAGGCACAAAAAGATCTACACTGTCCATGAATGGCAACTGGTCATTGAGATGGCTAGGAAGATGCCACGTCCTTACCAACTGGACCACACAAGCTTCTGCAACGTTGAAGAGTAAGCAAAGCGGGTGATGTACAACACAACAAAAAATACACAACACAAAAGGAAGAGTCGAAATGTAGAACTCAATCCCAATGAAGACAATACCGTCCATTGGTTAAAGATCAAATGGCTACATTTTGAAAAAGCAAGACCTTTCATAATACAAGTATGAGCTGATAGGCGATTTTCTAGAACTGGGCGTTAGATTTACACGTGCTGCAGTGGGACGCCCTAGTACGCTAGAGTCTTACGAACAGTACAGTAAGTACAGTAAGTACAGTACTGTACACTCCAATCGGATAACGTTACTAGGCCTTTTGTGCAGTAAGTGGTGTGGAGATTAGATGTGAATACTGGATAGTTGTTAATTCAGTATGTAAATTGGACGCAGGGCCGTAGCCAGCACCCCCGCACGTGCGGGGGTTTTGCCTACTGGTCCGAAGAGCACAAAGCGCGACGAGGCCTTTATAGTGGACTATAGCGTTGATTTTTCTTTCCAAACTCGTGCTAAGTTCAGTTCCAGAGAACCGTGTAGCGTAGAAAGGTTAAGGTTTCAAAGGAAAGAGCATTCGTTCTAGTTCCTGTAGGCCTAAGCGACGTGAAAATGGCCTGTTTATGTATAAAGCTTACAGTTTGGAAGCAGTTAATGATTACGATTAAAATTTGTTTGCCAGCTAACAACAAAATTGTAATCCCAACACGATAAAATGGTTACATTATTTCGAAACAAGAAACAAGATGGCCGAACAGGTGAAGGAGTTTTTGTTGAGCTTCCCACCCTCGTCCCACCCTCGTCGCCAATGTAACATTTCTTATTCACTATGCTACTGTAGGCCTAAAGCCTAACTGCCGTATGGGCTTACTGGAATGAGGACTACATGGCTAGGCCTGAAGTGAGGCATAGTTTATTACAGAACCAGTCCTTATAAAGGGAAAGTCACATGACTATACAAGACTATTGATACATACAGAGTAGACTACATTCACAGGGATTTGTGGCTCCCTCTAGTTAGAGGTAAGGATGGAAGCAAACACCACATTCACCCCTCCTAAAAAAATAGAAAGTTAATAAAATCTTTCAAATTACAAGTTTCTTTACAGAATAATTCGGAATAAATGAAATATTGTTCTTTCTAATCCTTCAATTACATAATTCATTTACAGAAATAAATCGAAATGACTAAATAACATTCTACTTTTTAATACTTCATTTTCCATAAAATTAGGTCGTTTAAAATGTAATAGTCTTCCATCGTTTAAAACTTGATAATCTTCTCCCCATAAATTGAACATGGTTGTTTGTACCTCGTCATTAATAGTAACAATTGCCAATACTTCTTCCCAACACAGCTCAGGACCTAGACTGAGAAAAGCAAAAAGACAGCAAAACAAACAAAACATGGCCAACACAACACCCTAGCAATATAATGTTATACAATTTTACCTCACCATATTTTATATTAAAGCTTTACTAGCTAACTCCAAATAACTAGTCGAAAATTAGTTTAATTTGGATTAGTGAACTCAATTCCAGTTCTTGCTCTTCATGCGACTTCGCATTGCGTCGCTTACTCTTACTTCAAATTTCCGTATACCCCACCCCACCCCACCGACCTTCAGACTTAGGCTTACAATCTTAAAGATTTCTCAGTTGGCACTAAGTATCACTTCCTTGGTGTTCAGTATCACCGCCACCAACTCGATGGCGTCACCAACTCGATGGGGTTACACGGCACAACGTTGACAGCTATCTGTACGTCAGAGACTGTAACATAATGGAAAACACGATTGGTTAACACAAAGAGTCACTCCACTTTCTAACAAACGTTCTCATTGGTGCAGGCCGCTGATTGGCTCGCTTCCACTGAATAATTAAGGGAAAATGTCAAACTTCCCAACAAACAGCTAATTAATATTCGGTGATATTCAGTTAATGTTTGTAACAAGATCGAAGCAGCAACCGCACAATTACGATGTGGATTTACGTTTATTCAGCGTGCCTATCAAAGTGCCAATTTCTAAGACCGTTTTCGACGACGCTTACGCAATAATTGTTCAGTTCTAGGGCCGCGCTTGCAGAGTAAGAAAACTAACAGTTCACAGTAAGTGTGACTTCGTGTTAGCTTAGGATGGCTTCGTAACGCTTTAATTTTCTTCGTGACAACGATTATGCGAATTAGTATTCAAAATATATTGCGTAACAACCATTTATGTTGTCAGCATAGCGTTGTTGAATGTTAATTCTCAACGTTTTAAGGTGTATGGAATTATAGTTGATGTTTACTCAATGTAGTAATTCACCAAACTCGAAAGGGGGCTTGGTTAAGTTAGACTGGCTTGAGGTCGTAAGGGATCTGAGCTAAGTAACTTAATGTTGCTTATAGCTATTGTTAGTTCCTGTCTGACTTGCATAAACTGAAATTGTGCTGTAACTAATGTAACCAAAGGTTTAAGTCTTGCTATTCTATTCAAGTCTTACAAGCTTGAATAAACTGTCCAACTAAGTTTTTTTGTGAGATGAGTAATGGTTTAGTAACTGTAGTTTGGAATGTGAACGAGTTTTAACTTGGGAAGGAACAGTATTCAGTTTTTCCTGAGTCTGACCAGAATAGTAAACTCCATTAAACTGCAAGTTAAGTCATTACGTTTAGTGCTGACGTTACGCTGGTGTCAATAGAATTTAGTCTAACAGTTTAACAGACCTATTTAACAGTAGAATTTTAACAATTGGATACTCGACCAATTGTTTAAGTAAAATTATGCTAAGTAAATTGTTTAAATTAATTGTGAGTTGGGTTCAGCGATGCTTGTTGACTATCTAATTCAATGGTGTAACAGTTAAGCGTAAACCAACTATTCATTGCCTTAAGCAGTGGAATTGGGCGAGGTATTTATGCCTTACTTTTCTTAATATCGCGAATTAGCATTTTTTTTTCAACAAAAAGTGTTTATTTTGATAGCACTGCTGTTAAGGTTGGCTGGGCCCAATTCAGAATAAATTACGTGATGCGTTGAAGTGCTGTGTCGTAAGAGTATTAAAAAAAAAAAAATATATATATATATATATATATAATCTCGTACACAGCACTCAGCCCAAGCAAGTAATGCTTCATAGCCTTTTAAATAAGGTAAATTTAAACAAAGCTTTCAAAACACAGATTTCAAACTGCTGGCTTTACAACCTTTAAATCTTTTAGAAATACTCTCAGCGTATTAAATCTTTTACGTAGTTCCCTTACCACTGTAAATATTTTAAGGTAGCTTAGCATCCCAAATTTTTTTAATAAGCTTCAAACCCAGTTTTACTCAGCTCCAACCTTTTAACACGTAAGTTTAAAGTATACAAGATTTTTAAATCTTTTAACATAGCTGACAATTTAAATCTTTTAGTAGTACTCTTGGCATATTAAATCTTTTAAAATAGTAGCTCTACTTCTTAAATCTTTTAAGGTAGCCCTAGTACTCTAAATCTTTTAACATCGAGCTACTTCACAGAAAACTAAATCCTTTAGATAAGTAGACACTTCTATAAATCTTTTAAAACTCACAGGGTTTTAAATCTTTTAACAGTACTACCATCCAAACCTTTTAGACCAACAGCTTTCACAAAATTAAATCTTTTAGGTATGTAGCCACTTCCGTAAATCTTTTAAGTAGTTTCATTACTACATTAAATCTTTTAAATAGTGCTACAGTATAAACCTTTTAATTTGTAAACAGCATTTCACTTGTTAAATCTTTTAGTAACGTTATGCTTTTCACCTTTTAAATTAGCATAAGTCCTAAATCTTTTAAATACACAGGTAGTCTTCGCAACCGAAAACCTTAAAACTATTTAACCTATAGTTTTCAAATTGGCTCACAGGCCTCTTAACACGCGATGGCCGCCCATCCACGAAGAACCCTTATCACACCTTAGGCTTTGGATGGTGCACTGCACATTGCGTTGTACTAATGAGTTTTACAGTACCTTGTAACAAAGTTACCCATTGAATGTCCATCTTGTCCTCCAGAAGCTACATCAATGGTTCCCGGGGTGACTCTTTCTAATGCTGCCACAGACATCAACTTCTCCCCGCAGAAAAAGTTTCCAATAAAAACTCCTGCCTAATGCATGTTAAACACCATTAGGGCTTTTACTAGCCCAAAATCCCACCCTCGTCGCCATTGCAATGTTTGGAATGACATTGCTTCAGCCTTTAAGAGGCTGGGAAAGAAAGTCCACACTGGACAACTTAGTTCGGTTGATTGGCGGCTGGCCATTGCGGCCAAACCCTTTATTGACAAGGGAGGAAACACGTGCTACGTTAACCACATAAGTATAGTATACTCAATGCTTAGCGCATCTTAAATACAGTTGTTATTTACAATATCACTATGTACAAATATATATAATCTCGTACACAGCAGCTTGAAACGCATGGGGATAGTGCAGCACCAGGACGTTATCGCCGGTTTGGTGGTTGATAAGAAGTACGAAGACCTACTGCAGCTTGCTGTGAAGCAAGGAACCAACGAATTGGACTGGAATCTTTATGGATTGGCACGAGAAAGTACAGTGGAAACTGCAGAAATGGTGAGGGAAAATGGCGCAGAACAATTGAATGTGTCGAACAATGAGGCTGTGAGTGTGAGTAACAATGGTTCTTCTCCGACTAAGGGTATCTCTTATGCGGAAGTTGCTCGTGTTGATATAGACCACGAGTATGGATAGCTGCGAACCGGTGCTGAGGGAGGTGGGGAATTTGTCCAACACCAGTATTGTGGGAATTTGTTGTGGTTGAAGAGAATGTATAATGGCAGCTTGTCGAATTTTACGATGGAGACGTCGCTCGTATTTATTGCCGACCAGGCGGGCAAGCCGTATCACTCTGCTCATCTGAGAGATGCTCTGGCTGGTGTTGTGGATCTTACCGAAGTTACTGGGCTGTGCTGGCTGAGGGCCAACACTGTATTTCAAGTCACGTTCGCCTCGTCTGCAGCTAAGGAAGCAGTGAAGAGGTGTCGGGCAGGCATTCTAAATGGACACAAAGCAGAGGTTTTCGACCTGCACGAAAGATTGGTAAGGGTCCGGATTCACTGGTTGCCCCGAGAAACCACTGCAGCAGAGGTTGGGCAAGCTTTGTTGGACTACGGCACCGTGATGAACCACAAGTTCGAGTACCATACCACTGAGAGGCTCCAGCACTGCCGCACTGGTGTCCATAGTGTTGTTTTGAGATTACAGGACGCGGTTTTCTTGGATGATGTTCCAGAGGTTGTGGGAGTGAAGGGTGTGCCGGCGCTTCTACTGATTGCGGACAGGGCACCACGCTGCTTTGGATGTCAAACACCTGGGCACGTTCGCAAATTTTGTCCGAAAATGTACTGTGTGTCTTGCCGGGTAGCGATGCCTAAGGATGCTCTTTGTCAGCATCTCCGGGAAAGAGGGAATCCGGAATTGCAACAGGGTGGTGGGAGCACCGAGCGAAAAGAAGAGGGGGCCACGGTGGGTGCCGATCCCGTGGTCCACGCTGATCCAGTGGTTCGAAACGCGGTACCTGGTCTTAGTTTGTCGGTTCAGTGCCGGAGTCAGGAGGGATGGACGGTGCAAGGGAGATGGAAGAGGTCGAAGAAGCGTCCCCATTTGGCCACCTCCCCATGTCCACAAAAGGCGAAGGCCATGACGTGGACGGGGGCAAAGAGGGTGAAGAGAGTGGTGCAGTGCTAGGTGAAAGTGTGAAATGGGTCAAGACGAGGAAGAGGTACCTGTAATAGAAGCTGAGGTGGTGGTGGTGGATGTGTTAGTGGGTCATTGTGACCAGCTGGAATTAGGTTAGGTCAGGGGATGAACTCGTTGTTTCGTTGAACTCGTTGGGTTGTTGATTCGCCGATTCGTTAGTTAGTTTGTTTGTTGTGAAGGTACTTTGGATTAGGTCAGGAGGGAAGAGGTCGAAGAAGCGTCCCCGTTTGGCCACCTCCCCGTGTCCACAAAAGGCAAAGGCGAAGATGTGTGGCCATGACGTGGACGGGGGCAAAGAGGGTGAAGAGAGTGGTACAGTGCTAGGTGAAAGTGGTGAAATGGTTCAAGAGGAGGAAGAGGTCCCTGTAATAGGAGCAGAGGTGGAGGTGGTGGATGTGTTAGTGGGTCATTGTGACCAGTTAGAATTAGGTTAGGTCAGGGGATGAACTCGTTGTTGCGTTGTTGATTCGTTGATTCGCCGATTCGTTAGTTTGTTTGTTGCATGGGCGTCGATCCTGGGGGGGGGATGAGGGGGACCGTCCCCCCATGTTTTCAAGATGAGGGGTTCGTCCCCCCCCCACGAAATAGGCTGCAAAGTTGTAAATCTGTATCTATTCATTATTATTATTATTATAATTCATTTATTTATTATTATCTATTCATTATTATTATTATTATTCATTATACCACGGCTGTGACATCACGCTAACTCAACGCCATGCTACATTTCCGTTGGTTAAATCCCGTTAACCAACACCGGAAGTGTGCGTCATCGCAAAAAGTGTGGGTTATCAAGTTACCTCACACTTTTCTTCCGTTACAATGAAAGTGTAGTTTAGTGCGAAACTAGTCAAAGATGGAAAAGTAGAGCCAAACGAACAAAGCCAAAACGAAAGATACAGGAGAATCCGATTTCAAAATTTGTTTGTTTGTCGACGAAACTAAACTGCTGAATCGTATTGTGATTTAGTGGAACTCACAACCAGGGCCGTGGCTAGGAATTTTTCTGGAGCCAGGGGGGGGGGGGGG
>JAHWFP010115353.1:0-13407 GCA_023313725.1 Lithobius niger | reverse complement strand
CTTCATCTTAAATAACTGTAGTGTGACGTATGTTGCTGTATTCAAATGCTCATGATATTACAAATACTTACATCTCTATTATCTCTATTTTTAAATTGTACAATCCGTTCCTAATGCCAAAAATACACAACTTGTGTTTTATTCATCTGTTTTATGAAAAAAGCATAAGTTTTTTTCAACAATTCTTTAATGGACATAACAAATTACTAGTTGTTTTCAACTGGTTACAGTAAGACGGATTGATTTACTGATTAACTAACATCAACCAAACAAAAATCAGTCAATCAGTAACATTTCACTTGGGTAAAGTGGTGTCAGACAGTAAGTGTTAAAGAGTACTGTAAAATTTACTAAAATTGTTTAATTAGTATTGTAATGGTGATTGTTAATATTTTTTAGTGCCCTTGGTTCATCACCGATTAGCATTGACAATCCATTATTTGAAGACAATGTAGATGGATACCAAGCGGTGAGTTATATTTGAAACGTGTAAAATAAATTGCAAATATGACTGATGTTAGAGACATGTGCTAAACTATTACACCTTCCTAGACTTTAATTGTCTGCAAAATTACCAATGAATAAGGACGGAAACGCCAAAGGCTCAACAAGAGTTAAATAATTACAGATGCAAACATATTTCCGTTGCCTTTTGGACTTATATGTTTGAAACAGGGCGTGCACACAGGGCAGTCAGGGTGGGGGGCTCTAGCCCTTGCCCTTATATCGAAGTGCCCCTTTTTTCTGAAAAAGTGCCCTTTTTCGGTGGAGTAAGTTAAAACGGCCTAAAAAACGCAAAAAAGGATAATAACGGATAAGAAAGTGGTGCAAAGAGGGGTAGAAATGGTTAAAGTCCCACAAAAAAAGATTAAAACACAAAAAAAAGGTCACCAGAAAAAAGTTTGCCCCTGCCCTCTTGGGGGCCTGTGCACGTCACTGCTTTGAAAGGACCTCGGCCTTTGGTTTCAAATGCCGTGGGTTCGATTCCCCGCTCAGACAGTCTGACATATACTTCGCTTCGACATATACTTCACTTCGAGTTATATCTGTGTGGAACTCTCTTCCTGACGAAGCGGTCAGGGCTCGTTTTCCGGCACACTTCAGGTCCATCCTTGGTAAGTTAAGTCTATGGGCTTTTTTGAAACGACCGGAATTTTATTTTAAATGGAGATTAAAGAATGAGTTAGGAAAAAACTTCTACGGGTCCAGTATAAGTGGCTTGCACCTTCTGGTAACCCTGCTGTTAATGCGGCAAAATTTTCATTTATTATTATTTATTACATAAGTCCAAAAAGCAACGTAAACAGGTTTGCATCTCTTTTTAATTACCAATGAAACTACAGAAATTCACAGGTTTTGAACATATTTACTGCTGTATGCCGGAATCCCATTTTACTCACTGTTGTCATAATTTTATGGCCAACACACTAATACTTTAAAATAATTATTTTGTGGAAACGAACATTGACAAATTATTATACGCATTGTGAGTTTATCTATTTTCTCTTGTTTACAGTTTGGTTATCACGAGGCTGACACAAATGTCCTAGTGTTCGCAGACCCTAACGTAAGTGATTTGTGGTGTTTGTTTTTAAAACAAATATCATCTTTTCAACTATGTGTTATTTTTAGTTGAGACTTAGTTGTAAAGACATTATCGTTGGTTTTCATGACAAGTGTTCAACTCGTGTACAAGTAAAATAATTAAATAAGGTTTCCATGGTTGCAGCAGTTCACTGATAATCATCAATTACGAGTATAATTCACGGTAACAACGGTTACAAAGATAACCATACGTTAAAAAGACCAGTCCAGCTGTGCAACGGAAAAAGTCTAAAGTTGAGGCAAAAGTCTGGTCACACGTAAACAACTGCCATTACAATGGTCCTATTCTGAACACATATTTACAATGTAAGTCAGATATGGCGAAGCTAATGAAGACATTTGCAATGATCTTGAAAGCAGTATTCAAGGTCATCTGCATCTTATCATCCAAACGGCACAAGATACAGCACAAAACTGAATTACAAAGTTGCACGTGAGCATCTAACTTGACAAAGTGCAAAAACAGATTGAAAATCGCAGCAGAATTACAATAGTTTCGAGGAAAACAAAATAGTTACAAAGTCTTCCCTGAACGTTTTAACTGGCATGCAGTGAAGCTTAGGGGCTGCATCTACAAGCGAGTGCATGTATGTGATCCGAGCCTTTCCTGCGTCAATCAATACCAGTAAATGAGTGTAGTCATGATGCAACACAAGAAAACAACGTATGAAGTGGATTAGGCCTAAATATCGAGCCATCGTTCACAACACAGAAAGTCACGTTCGGTATATGCTTAGTTTCTGGTTTTACATTTATTATATTTTTTCCGGCGCTAGTGCCCCGGAACAACAACCCAGAACAACAACCAGGAACAACCCAGAACAACAACCTGGAAAAACAACCCAGTGGCAACAATAGCCCAACAATGAAAAACGCATTGCCGTTGCGAATGCCTACACTTCATTTCCAAAGGCAGGAAAACCAAGGGCATTCACATTTAAGAACACCCAAACTTTTTACGAGCATTATGGCATTACAGATTACTTCCATTAACGAGTAAAGTACAGTGTACTGCCGGGGGCGACTGACAAGAAGAATTAACATCACTGGCTCATTGGTAGAGGTAGATTTATATTTCTGCCACCTTAGACTACACAGATACTCCCCACACCCCCGCCAAAACAAAGTACTTTCATCAGCTTTTTTCCCAGGAAAAACATTTCTGAAAAAAATGAAGGATTGGCCTACGAGCAGAATACGCTGAAAATAAGGTGGAAAATATAATGCAGATGACCTTGTATACTTCCTTCAAGTTCATTGCAAATGTGTTCATTGGCTTCGCCATATCTGAATTACATTGAAAGTAGTCTTCAGAATTAACGTAGGGCCTTAATTATAGCAGTAGTTATTTGCGGGTGACCAGACGTTTACCTCACCCTGTATAGATAACGGTTAATTACAAGAGAGTAATTCGAGTCGTAACAGTTGCATTTTTCAGATACTTAAACCAAGATGGTTTGCATAAATGCTACAAAGGCGTAGTAAAACGACACTATTAAATTTTCGGACAACAATTTTGGTCCTTGGTCACAAACTTAAAAGCTTGAAAAGCAGAGCTGGTGCACTCTCTGACTCAAGCAGCATTCACAATGAAAACAATAGTGGCAGCTGCTTGAGTCAGAGAGTGTAGCAGCTCTGCTTTTAAAGTTTTTAAGCTTAACTTTGTAAATAACGACCCAAATTTTAGTTTGTAAATTTAACACAGTGTCGTTTTACTTAAGTCTTTGTAACGTTCATGCATGTCAGCAGGCATTGTGGCTTAGGTACATACTCGGCCCACGAATTAGTTGAGAAGATTATTCAGATTCGTTTAACAGACGAATGAAAAGTAACCAACGTAGTAACAGTATAGCTTAATGGCTGATTCTTGCCTCCACCTTTCTTTCTAGTTTTCACTGTGTTGAGAGGACATCGGCGAGGATATTGGGGAGGAGCTATAGAATAGTGGGTGTGGTAGTAGGGATCTTCGTAATTGTGCTGTTTCTAAACTAGAGGGATGTCTGAGGGAAGTAAGGAAAACTGTTTCTTAACTCGAGGCGACTGATCCAAACCCCTCCCACTTTACGTAGGCGTGATGTCGTGGAACTGAGATGTTGCTGAGGAAAGTGAGGCAAGTTTTTTCTCGCTCACTTACTGATCCAACATGGCTGCCATCACGCATTAGTAGCTGAGATGGTCGTGTTTCTAAACTGTAGGAAGTGAGATATAAAAAATGTCTAAATTGAAAAACAAAATCCAATTAAACAGAGATTAATAAGCATTTGTATTATGTTCTTACTAGCATTACTCTCTATGAAAATAGATGTGGCAGCGATTATTGTTAATTTTTCTAATGTTGAGAACGACAAGTGAGACAGTGGTGTTTCTAAACTGATCGGTTTTGGTGACGTAGAGGGGCGTGGCTTAAAGGAATCCATCTCACTCTTCCCTCTAGTTTAGAAACACACCCAATTACTCCCACGAGACCTCCCAGCAGTCGGGCACGAACCTTACGACATTTCTTGAGAAAAAAAACAAAGAATTACGATCGAAGTGACCTGCTATTGAAAGAGTGGGACAATAATGTTATGGTACTAATTTTAGGGGACAGGTTTGTCTGGTGGTTATAACCTACTTCACTTAGCCCACACGTATGCGTTTGGGCAGAGAAGGTCCCCAAAATGTGCTCGTGCTAATGTGCGATTGTAGCATGGGACAAATTCGTAGGAATTTAGTAGCAAAATTGTCACTTTCCTTCCCGAGATAACTTTGGCAGTTGAAAACGATGTTAACTTGTCAATTAGCCCGTCCATTAGGTAAGAAGTCAAAGGATTTGAATACTGGGTACTCGCTTCGGCAATATTCTACACTGCTTTCAGTCTTGCAATTAAATGTTGTCGCTCGCTGCAACTCACAATGACTTCGTCCCTGTGCCCATTTCTCTTATAAAGCACTTTCTAATTAAAGCTAGGCGAGTTCGAATCGACTTAGGTCAGTGAGACGTATGAAAGTTCCGTGTTCCCTCAGTAAAATGTTACGTCACAGATGTGTTAGTTGGACTGGTCGTGTGAATTTGGTGATGGTTGCTAAAATCTTCTCGAAACATAGCTTAGGCAATAGGCACCACAACGTATTAATTATTGTATTCCCTCGTCCAAGTACATGCATTAATTGACGTGCATAAACACAGATTAGGCACCTTTTTTTTTGTTTAACTAAAATACACTGCAAAATGGTCACACGCCACAGGACACCTAATTCCAACTTTTTCATACTTTGAATGCACTTTTTGCACGCAACTGCTAATGAGAAACTGCCTTCAAATCACACGATCGCACCAGCAATACGTCATAGCACAGCGACAATCGTGACGCTTACAGTATCTCATTGGACGAAAAATTCATAAATGTATTTCAGTATGCGTCCGTATATCCATGCCATTGTGGGAACAATTTATACTACAGCAACCAAAGCGGTAACAGCACTACTGTCAGCTTCCAATTTTAACAGCACTGTACGTTTTCTTTCGATGTTTTCATGCTGTCACTATGTGGAGAAATGTGTGTTTTCCGTATGGCTTTTCGCCTCACGGTGGATAGCATGGCATGCGGTTATCACACATTACCATGGATAGCACGCCTCAATGTGATTAGCATTCCTCAATGTGAAAATCATGGCACACATGGCGTGAGGCGTTTTTTTTTTCTGTTTCTCCGTGCCGCAAGAAGAAGACAAATGTTTGAACATATGCCAACTACATCCAATATAAAATGTATGGCTCATACTGACTACCAAGGTATGGCCTTAAAGTTCTTTGTGCATCCTCTCCTTGAGCATGCTACTGCAGTCTGGTCCCCTGGCCTGCTCAAGGACATTGACCTGATAAGAGTCGGTGCAACGTCGGTTCGCTAAGGGTTTGCCTGTTCTCCGAGACTTATCACCATCTGAACGGTTGGAGAGGACGGGTCTAGTACCACTTGAGCTCCATACGATTTGGTTTGACCTTATCCTAAGTTACAAGATCCTTCACGGTTTGATTTCCGTTGATTTTTTTTCTGCTGCCAGCATAACAAAAACTTGCAACCAGAGGCCAGCCATGGAAGATCATGGTTCAAGAGTCAAGATTCGATTGTTATCACAACTTCTTTTCCAATCGCACCATTCCAATATGGAACGCCTTACAAGTCGAAATTGTCTCCCAACCTACGTTTGCTGGTTTCTTCAGGCTACTGAGATCTCAACCACTGCATTCCTTTTTAAAACGTTAAATTAATTAATTTTTTTTTTGTTCCCTCATTCCATTGCATAGTCTTCCAATATAAATTTCCAATCCCAGTGTCAGTGACTAAACATCCTTCCGGGTTCTGCCCACTTCAAGGTGGAGAATGTACATATTTATTATTATAATATATTATAACATCATTATTATTAATAAAAATGGAGGGGAAGAGGAAATAGTGAAACTCAAAAAAAATTTTAATTTTTGGCTGCTTGAAGTGGAAAAGAGAAAACATACCTACATTCTTTACAATGTTTTGATACCTATACTTTCCCAAAAAAAGTAGGTATGGTCTTTTAAATGTAGCCTACATAATTCTAAAATAAAACTTACCAAGACCAAATTGGTGAGGACTTATCTTTTTTATTAGGCTGACGTACCAAATCACCCATACCATACCTATTTAGGAAAGTGCTTTTTTTTCAATACAAGTGTATTTTATTTATTTATTTTTTTTTTATTGACTGTTTATTTTACAGGATGAAGATGGAAACGTCAATCCCCTATACAGTGACACAAATAGGCCACATCCAAGGGGTCCACTTCCTTCTTCTAGCGAAAGTTAAATTTTATTGCTACACAAATTAAATGTATGGTTACGATGATTATTTTAATGTTTGTGTATATTCAAGTGTACATATATTTCGTGCAGTTAATAAGAACGAATGCTTTTTTTGTTTGGGCATGTAATGTGTGAATAAATGAACTATTTTACTTTTGATACAGTGAAGATTTTACTGTATGAATTCTAGTCAGGTTTTTAATTGTTAGTTGTACAGTCAGGTGCATATAAATGCGTAAACGCCCGTAGTACATGGGAGTGTCCATGCTGTAACTCTTGCTTTGTATTTCACCACTCATCACAAGGGTCGTCTCAGAGGGAAGTTGCAGGTTCAGGTTCCTGGCTCCAGACCAGTTGATTTAGCTTCGCCAAAATCTTATTTTACCATTACCGTAGTAAAAAGCATTAACTTCCCGGCATGCCATGAAATGATGTGAAGCTGGAACACACTATTTCTGCTATTTCTAGTTTTGGCTTGAGAAACGAAACTCGTTTATCGTTTCCAGGTAGTTTAATCGCTGCTACTTGCACACTAACACGTGAGAAACAAAACGCCATCGTCGTTTCCGGTAGTTTAATCCCGCCTACTTGAAAATTGACACGTGAGAAATGAAACCACTTCGTCATTTCCAGCTAGTTTAATCGCGTTTACTTGCAAACTGATACGTGAGGAACGAAATTCTTCGTCGTTTCCAGGTAGTTCAATCGCATCTACTTGCAAACTGACACGTAACAAAAACTTCTTCGTCATCGTTTCCAAGTAAGTTTATAGCTCCTACTTGCAAACTGGCGCGTAAAAAACGAAACTCCTTCGTCATTTCCAGGTAGTTTTATCACTCCTAAGTGCAAATTGACACGTGAGAAACGAAACTCTTTCGTAGTTTCTAGTTAGTTATCACTTCAACTTGCAAACTGACACGTGAGAAACAAAACTCCTTCGTCGTCTCCAGGTAGTTTAATCGCTCCTACTTGCAAACTGACACCTTAGAAACAAAACTCCTTCGTCGTCTCCAGGTAGTTTAATCGCTCCTACTTGCAAACTGACACCTTAGAAACAAAACTCCTTCATCGTTTCCAGGCAGTTTAATCGTTCCTACTTGCAAACTAACACGTGAGAGACGAATATCCTTCATCGTTTCTAGGTAATTTAATAGTTTCTACCTGCAAATTGACAAGTTTGTTATGCAATGGAACAACTACATAATTCTTCGGAAAGATTTACTAGAGCATAAATTGTAACTTCACATCACATTATTTCCAGAAATGAATGTATTCATTGAAATGTTAGATATAGTACAGTACGCAATTTCTATGAATTTGCACCCAGGGAAAGGACCCAGGGAAAGGACGAATGAGGCATCCATCGAAACCAGAAATAAAGAGTTAAATTTATAAACAGGACTGAGAGCAAATTGGCTCGTAAAGTGTTAAATTAATACAGATGCAAACCGATTTGTGTTTACTTTTGGACTTAAATGTCAGACTTAAAATGTCGGCCGTGTCAGTATGGCTGAGCGGTAGCGTTTCAGCCTTTGGTCCTCAAAGGTCGTAGGTTCAATTCTCGCTCAGGCAGTCTGACATTTGAGTCCAAAAGGCAACGTCAATAGGTTTGTTGACGTATTAACTTAAGATTTATTTAAGATTTAAATTTGGGAGAATTAGGCAAATAAAGCATTTGTCGCAACTGAAAAATTCTTAAAACTATCTGTTTAAACATTTCAAACCCTGTACTTAAAACACTCCATCCTCTTCCACTCTTTAAACCATTTACGGAATTCGTAAATCCAGTTCTAAATTTCTGTTTCCCCCAAACCTCGCCCCCCCCCACCCCGCCAAAAATAAAGTTCTCGGTTGCACCACTTTCTTGGAGAGTCCCCCCGCCCCCACCTAAAGTGGACCTCCAGTTAAACTCAATTGGACCCACAGGAGGTCCTTCCTAAAAAGGAAATAAAATGTCAAGTTTAGTACATTTAATACTTTCATGAGAATGTATTTTCGCTAAATACAAAGTCTAGGGATATGGATAATGAATTCAGATTCAATCCAGTTCACAGCGAATCTTCACGGTAGGTAAAATCCAGTAGCGTGCACAGACCACCGAGAGGACAGGGGCAACTTTTGTAAAAGGGCACGTTGAGGTTTTATTTTTCTGGTTTTGAAGGCTTATTGATTTCGGCAAATTGTCACTTTTTGCGGAGCTGAAAAAAACACCTTGACTATGCTGAAGACATATCCTGAAGACATATTTTACTTATAACAAATAAGTATCTAGTTTGGAAAAGTTGAAAGATTTACATTATAAACTTTTTTTTGTGCGTATAATGCAGTCAGCAAAACTGATTTTGTAAAAATGTTTCCAACGGCACTTTACAAGGCCAGAAAATAGCAAAAATATGTCAGCTTCCGGGGACCCCGCTAGAGGGAGCTCACAGCGCTACCCAAACCTCCTAGCTGTTATTGGTTTACACCTAACTCAGTTGGCTAAATGACTAGTGTTCCCCTCAGTACAAAACCCTACTTATACCATTGCAAATAGTTTGATTTTTTTATTATGTTAATAATTAAACCATTAACATAATGGTGCCCTTATATATTAAAGTCGTGACCTTTTGTAAAAGTTGACCTCCAGTCACATTTCCTAAAAAAAATGCCCTGGGGGGAGTAGGCCAGAAGCAAAATGGGGGTCATGAATTTGTTTAGGCCTCTCGAAGGGGGGTCACACATTTTTTTAGGCACGTCAAGGAAGGTGGTGTTCACAAAAAAACACTGACCATGCTGGTGGGAAAAAGTCATTTTTAGACCTAAAACTTACATTTCGACGCTATGGGTGCTCCCCGTGGGAAGACGCCCCACCCCTTCCCCAGCCCCCACCACGTTAAGTTTTATAAATGTTACGCGTTATTTCTAGTGAATCCTTCTTTCAAATCACTTAATTAAAAATTTGTGGAACAGTGGGGTATTTTCTATTTGCACACGTTGATGTTGTGAAGGGCACGGCTGCCTAAGTAGTACCAATATGAATGATTCATCCCTAACTTGAAAAGTTATTCTGTCGTCATGATTCATCAACCTCGGTCCAAATATGGTTTAAAGAACACTTATTTAAACACTTATTTAAAAAACACTTATTGCTCCAGTAACAAATTATTTTATTTATTATTTATTTATTATTATTTATTATTTGAATGTTTTAATGAATTATCGAGTAAGACTTTAGAATAGGGATGGGGGTGGGAGTGCGTTAAGTTGTAGCGATTTAGTTTAGTTGGAGGGGGGGGGGGGGGGAGAGTGAGTTTTAGTTTTCTAGTGCAGAGGTCCCGGGCACAACGCTACAGATATTTTGATCGGAGTATTAATTTAACCAAAAAGCAAATTAGGCAAACTCTCAATACGGCAAACTGACCCAAAATCACACAAAGGCGAGTTTCCATTTGCAAAAGTATTGTGAGGGCTGAGCTGGAGTGCTCGTGGACATTACACAGCCAAGATATTAAGTGATTAGACTAATACTTCACACAATTGGTTAACAAAGAATTATATCTGACATTCAAACATACACGTAAAATAAAGAATATGAGGGGAATGTTCAGTCCAAGTTTTAGAACGGGCTGAATAAAGTTGCGTATTTTTACGGGAGCTTGACGGTGAAGCTGCTCGGGTAAAGTTCAAAGGCAAACAAAGTAAGGGCGCGTTTACGCAACAAGTCGTTCTCGCTCGCCGAATGCTAATTGCTAGTCAACCGTTATTTATTTATTATTAGTTTCCTGTTGCTACTAAATGAATACGGTAATAGATAACAAATTGTACGTATTATAAATAACAACACGGACGAAGAACAAAGTACAACAGTAATTTTAAACATTGCTACAAGATTGTAGTCATTTCACGCCATTTCCAAAATTTGCTCTTCTCCCATAAAGTACAGCTGCTAGCAATAATCAAACGTCGGTAGAATGAATAGCTTCTCCCAGCGAGAATTCAAAATCCAACATGGCGTCCATTTCGTGGCTATCGAATCGAAGACAAATCATCGAATGCCGGTATACAAAAAACAGTCCGTCGTCTTGTACTGCAGTAAAAATTGTTTCCTTGTTATAAATCGACGCTCAAATATTGCAAGCATCATACGCCGTGTCAAGAGGCACGAGGAGAAGATTTGCGTCTCCATCGTTGCCATGGTTACTAATACGCATAGACAAATCGAAAGCCGCATACTCCGGTAAAGGCGAGAAGCAGTCATCATATTTAGTATTGATCAAGTAAAACCTATAGTGAGCGAGAAAATTGTCGTTACATAAACGAGCCCTCATATCGCTTGACTGCATACGAGATTTCTGTAAGCTCCGGGCGCAATAGCCTATTTCACGATGAAAGACTATTGGATTATATCGCTGATGAGTAGGTATTTTCTGTATATTCCCAGTATTCTGAGGATTTTTTTTCTTAGGTGTTTCCTCCACCCTTTAAAATTTGTTTTCCTAGGGAACTGATGCTTACGTCCCCAACTGGCCATATCCTTCCTCCCCCCCCCCCCACTCGTGTCAGCAATCGTCATCAGTTGGCAAATCCCGGCTCTCTCCCCACCCCCCACTTCTTCATGCCTTAATACCTGAATGTTCTCAATTAACTGCCCAACTCAAGGGTTTTTTTTTTTGTTCATTTTAAGGATCAGAAACAAATTTATATCAGAGGGGAAGGGGTTTGACGGGGCCAGGGTGCATCAATACAAGTTCGTGCAGTGGCGCCATAATAGGGACAAAACTTAGTTCTCAGTGCTGTAGTACCTTTGGTAGGTGCAACGGACAATATCCTTCACTCCGACGGGACACCCTCACGTGGCCTTGGGACTTATATTGACGATGTACCAAAACGGTTTGACGTCATAACGCCGCGCGACAATATACAGCGGTAATAACCCCATAAATATGCCGTTACATGATAAATATGTAAAGCGCCGCAAGCGTTAACGCCGTACACCATGACTGCACTGTGACTGATGTTGGCGCTAATGACCAAGCTGTCGACGCGCCATTAAGCCTCATCTCCCCCCCCCCCTATTATAGCCACGTTGATGTGGCTTGCTTACGTTAACCATCGTCAACAGATGCATCTGTTTCCGGTACCTCACGCATGCTGAAAAGCTCCACCACTGGCAAACACCCGCAACCACCTCCCCGAGATGGTTTGCAATTTGGCATTGCTCACGCCCGGTTGCATCCGTGAGCCTAGCCTGGTCCAATCAATTAGCCACGTCTGGAGTCATGTTAAAGATATGGCCTAACAAGTGCTCTGTTGAACTTGTTGATTTTGCTGAGCTGTGATTGCAGCACTTTCGGAAAGTGTTAAAAGGCTTAAGCCCTAACCAGACTGGCTGCTCGCGGCTGCACGCCGACGTACTATGGTGTAAAAAAGACTTCAATATTCGTCCTTAACGCAACACCAACCACACGATTGCTGCAATTTTGACCTTATAGGCACGTAGTAACGCATAGCTTCGCACGAAATTTTCTTCTGTCTGGAGAGGCCTTTACACAACGTTGCTGCGCACGCGTGACGCCAAGTTTGAAGCCAAACTGTGTCTAACAGTGGTGCGTGCGGTTCGCTCTGTTCGGTGGTTTAGGCATGTTACAGTATTTTTTTTGATATCATCGCTGCGTGTTTGTACCTCTGCTCCTCTATAACCAAGGCACCTAAAAAAAATCGGAGTAGGACCAAATTAAAGATAAATAAATTGAGCTTCGGTTAGGTCAATTTTCATCGCTGTAACTTGATATTCTGAACCTCAAATACGCGAAAAATCTGAAAAAATAGCGTCAAAGATTTTTTTACCCTCATGATGTTTGTTCATGACGTTATAGTTTGTTCATGCAAACCTCCTCTAGCGAAGCGAGACGACGCCAACTGAGCGAACGAAACGAGCGATGTGGCTAGTGTACAAGTAAAATCTACATAATTAAAGTCGTGTAATGGGCGTGCGTGTGTGTACCTCTGCACCTCTGGAACCAAGGCACCTACAAAGATCGGAGTAGGACCAAATGAAAGATAATTAAATTGCGCATTGGTTAGGCCTATTTTTATTGCTTTAACTTGATTTTATGACCCTCAAATACGCGAAAAATTCAGAAAAAATAACGTCAACGTTTTTTTTTTTTAATTTTTACGCTCATGATGTTTGTCCATTACGTCATAATTTGTTCGTACAAACCTCTTCGAGCGAAGCGTTATGACGCCAACGGAGCAAACGCTATGGCTAGTTTACAAATAAATAGTTTTATAAACTCAAATAAGTCAAGATTGTTAGCTTGACGTCACACCTTACTGTAACAATCCAATCGTTCACCAACCACTTGGTTAACAAGTAACCAATTGCTTGGGCAACGATTGGGTGTTACTTGGCTTCTTTGGTTCCAAATCTCCAGACATACCCAAGCAGTTCCCCCACCTAACCCTGGAATGTGGGAGGGGAGGTTTGCGGCATTCTATCTATTCAAAGACCTTTCATTGAGGTATTCGTGGGACCAGCATATGCCTTCTCATGAAAGGGTGCGTCAATACGGGAAAGATGCAGGCGTTTCCTAAGAACTCCGAATGTCGACGTCACAATGACGTCAATGGGAGGGCCCTTATAAGGAAGGGAATCCACATGCTTTGGGTCGAACCCGATAAGTCAGTGTAGATACGGACGGAATTCTTGGACCAACCCACACCTACAATATGGATATCTTCAAATCGGACACTAATGTGATATTTCATACAGGACTTAATTTGGGACTCAATATGGGTAAATATTGTATGGTTGCTACGAGGAACCACTTGATTAATATTTAGTATTAATAAGTGTAAAATACATAAACAGAATATTTTGTGGAGCTTGAGAAAATCGGTAAAAGTAGGCTGTTCCTGGACGCAGTGAGGACTTCACAAGTTCATCAAACCACAACAAATTTTAATTTTCGAAAGTTATGTAACTTTCTTGCTCACC
>JAHWFP010115352.1:0-14107 GCA_023313725.1 Lithobius niger | reverse complement strand
ACACCAAAACATTCGCCAAGTTAATCGCACCGCTTAATAGTTCGAAGCAATGTTCGGTAGCAATGTTCAAGTTTTCGTTTAACGTCCAAAGTATTATTCGGTGCGATTAGGTTGGCGAATGTTTTGGTGTGTTGATATCACTCCTTTGAAGGGCCGAACCATTCGGAACTTGGCGGCCCCTTTTACCAGTTTTTTTTTATATGATATCACTCCTTTTTTTTTAATTGTGTATTTACACAACTCCACTACCGTGCACATTTGTAATAAAGTGCCACGTCAACAAGAAATTGGTTTTCAACACTTTGCTACTACAATTTGCCTATAGGCCGAACAATTCTCAACTTAGTCACCTCTTTATAGGTTTTTGGTTTGGTTTTAATTTTGTTGTAATTTGTTTTATTTAGTTAGTTTTGATATGTTGATATCACTCCTTTGAAGGGCCGAACCACTCTCCACTTGGTGGTCTCTTTACCAGTTTTTGGCTTTGTTTATTTTGCTTTGTTTTTACAGTTGGTTTATTTTTCGTGAATTGGACGTGAATACAATTTCTTTGGCAACGTTGTTTAGATTTATCGTGATACACTAGTGTGTATCTAGGCACGCACGTCAGTATACACGTTGTCATTGTCCGAACTTTGGCCGTCCAATGAGAGCCGATGCCGATAATACTAACAATGGTTATAATAACATTTTCGTACTTACGCGCCCTCCCACTCATCCCCGTTACGCCCCCAGGCTTCAAACCATAAAATGTACGCAGTTCGTAGTATACTGCACCCATTCGTCCAATTTCATAGCTGGAAGCCTTCCCGTTATCTAGGTATCGATGAATAATCACCCTATGGGATTTAACATGGGGATGAGCGGACTAGTAGCTAGCTAGTTACTAGTAACATATTTTCAACGTTATTGAGAGTCAGATTTTGCATTGAAAGCAGCTTAGCTGGCATTCCTACACGAGTTAATTTTTGTCAGGTGGGTCATTGCTCTCGATTTCAACACAATTTAAGCTTTTGTACCGCATTATTATTTGTCCCCAAGTACCTGAAATGTGCCCAACTATGCTTCAAGATATAAGACACTGACGCTGTGGCGTTGCGCTACAATGGTTTACAACCTCGACCTTGAATTATGTGATATTTGTTGTTTTGCCTAACTTGGCTAGCCACACTAGCGTGTGTCTAGATAACACTCGGTTTTAGTTTCATGTTAAACTAACAACATACACTCTAAGCCATGTTGGATTTCACTTCAAAAGAGTCTCCAGCTAAAGCTAGAAAAGTGGAAATTCTGCTGCATGGTTCTGACATCCAACAACTGGAAAGTAAACTTATTAACTGAACAAAAAACGGCTTCGCCGTTTAGAAAAAAAGATTAGAACTTGTAAGCCCATACTCACAGCTGTCAAGGAACACGAATAAAAACGGATTCGAGTTCACTCGAACGCAACGAACTATAATTTGAACTCAAATTCCAGGTAACAAGGATACGTTTTACTCAATGGTTATGTCAGAAAGTGAACACTGTTTGTATTTGAAAATGTTTAAAGTTTGTACATGTGCATGCACTTAATTTGGGTATTATACTGGCTTTTTCAACATATGTCTGCGTTTTACATTTTAAGTCTGATTCTTGTGAGTAGCTATATGTGTATTTTGTGTGCAGGCTGGCATGTGACAATCCTTGTTCCCTGAAATTGGAGTTCAAATTATAGTTCGTTGCGTTCGAGTGAACTCTAATCCGTTTTTATTCGTGTTCTTTGACAGCTGTGAGATGGGCATAAGAGCTGTATGTAATCCTTTTCTAAACGGCGAAGCCGTTTTTTTGTTCAGTTAATTTGTTGGCTTTTTTCTCTTTTAGTCTTCTGTATAGCCGTACCGGCTGAGAAGACTATTGCAACGACTTTGTCCGTCCGTCCGTCGCTTTTTGCAAGTTCGCAACGGTCCCAGATATTGACAACCATTGTTTACAACGTTAAATTCAGTATGAGAAGTTAGTTAAATAACATGGCAAATTAAAACATCGTTACTTCCTCATAGCTAATAGACTTCTTCGACGTAACTAAATTAAAATATAACATTTGATCGTCGAATTAAAATCCTAAATTAAAATCCTCAATAAAAACAATTGGATTTTAGCTTCGTTTAAATAGTCTCGTCGCATTGTTGCATGAATGAATAGGCTTACCGTCGAACCAAATCCTCCATTAGGCCTATCTTCAACTTACAAAATTAAAACTGCAGTTTTTAAATTAGGCCTAAAAAATGAAAATTTGGCCTAAAATCATGTTACCATGGCAACATCAAGTTGCTACGAGTCGATTTTGGCGTCATCAACAGCGTCTCTCTCGTCACAGTCTTCCCTACTACCAATGATCTATATAGGCTACGTTGCGCGTTACGTTGTAACACTGTAACTGTGTGCCTGAAGGCGCATCGTGTTGAAAAAATGAATAGGCTTACTATACAGTCCATATCTCCGTTAGCTGCTACTTACGAAATTAAAACTGCTGGTTAAAATTAGGCCTAAAAGCTGACAATTACGCCTAAAATGTAAAACAGGCCTAAAAGCTAACACATTTTTAACCGGCAGTTGTGATGGCTACTGCTTTTAGATTAGTATAATAGAGATAGCTGTTGTAGTGCATGATAGAGGTGTGCGCCTCAACATTGGAAGTGAGGGAACTGTACAGAAGACCGGTGCGACTGGGCAGTCGCTGTAGCCGCTTGTTTATTGTAATACCTATGGTCTGGTCTATCATGTGTTCGGTATGTCCAATGTACACCCAATTTTGTTTGCGAAAAAACGAACATTAGAAATGCGTATTTCTGTTCAGGTTCTGCCCAAGCTTTTTTCCATGTTTGTTATTTGATGGCAACATACTAGCGTGTTTGTAGAGTATCAACTGATGGATATAGTTGATTCTGGATTGTTTCAAGCAGATGCAGTATTATGGAAAACAATCGCGGTAACAATTCAACTAGCTTCCCGAAACCTGCATTGAAGAAGTAAATAAATCGCAGAGTCATGTCGGCCGTCCAATTTTGAGGCCTTAGGCCCCAAAATTATAGACTTTGCACCAGACGGTTTAAAACTGAAAGATTAAATCGAAAACCATGACCATTTAATTTTGGTTCTCGACAACGATTGACTATACTTAATGGAGCCGCCCAATCTAATCCAATGTACTCTATTGGGGCCTCATCCCTAGGCCACGGGCCCACCCTAAGAAAATACTACACATAAAGAACCGAACCAACACTACTTCAACATCAACCAAAATGGTACATCGAATCTCCTAACCGTCAAACCGCAACACTCCAACACTGACTTTCCAACATTCACAAACGCAAACACGCACAAACATAGGTAATAAAGGGCTCACAGTCGCACACCAGTTGTGCGCGCAAAATTGGCAACTGCACTCCAACGCTCGATACACCGTTTCCTCTCGCCAGTCCGCAATAAGGCCTGCAGAGTCATCTCAGCACCAACCCTACAACGCAAAACACTACGCGCACAGCGATGGTACCTATACTCAAGCAGAAAATGCTGCACAGAGTCATTGTCACCGCACCTGCACCTAGTTTGCCGTACTGGGCTGCGCGCATGTTGGCTTGGCTCCGCACTGGCCACTCGTTGCTGCCTGCACACAGACACCGTCTTGGGTGGTTGCAGGACCCAAGACGGTGTCTGTGTGCAGGTAGCAACGAGTGGTCAGTGTGGAGCCAAGCCAACATGCGCGCAGCCCAGTACGGCAAACTATCGGAGACAGCAGTATACATGCAGTTTGGTGCAAATTGATAGAAAGCCCTGCCTGTCGGTGCCATCAACCACTGTTCGTTCCACACCCTGAGAGTCCAGCAACGCATGGGGTGCTTCAAAAACCGCACTGACTGAGCCATGGTAACAGAACACGGCGCCACCACAGTCGCCTCTCTTGCTATCGCATCAGCATACTCATTGCCAGCCACTGCAGTATGACCTCTCACCCACAAAAGCAAAGGAATCCCTTCCTGGATAGCAACCCACAACTTCCAGCATATGAAAAATATGACAGGACTCTCAAATTTCATCATCTGAATTGCTGCCACAATGGCTGCTATCCCTGACTTGGAGTCCGTGCAAACAACATACTGTGGAAGCTCAAGATCAGCAGCCACATCAAGCACAACCGAAATTGCTGCAAATTCACATATAAAACTGGAATGCACATTCTGCAGGGAACGTTTAACCACACATTTTAACACAGGAATGTACACACCAACCCCACCCGTCGCCGTTTCCATCCGAAAAGAGGCATCACAGTAAATACGGCTTGCATCTGGACCACCCTGATGAAAAACCTGGTGCAAACCTGCTGTCCATTGCCACGGGCATGGCGGGTAAACAGTAACAACATTCAGAAAAAGTGCCAGGTCGTCAGTAGCAAGCAGCGACATACCGCGCCCTGCAACTCCCAAAACCCCTCGCTCCCTATCAGAAAGACTCAGGTAGTCAAGTAAAATCCTTTCCACGGGGTCATGCAGGCCACGCCCGACGTTGTGAAGGCACAACAAAACTAGCAATTCTTCCGCTCTCAGGAGAACCGGTGGCTCCCCTGCCTCAACCCAAAGGACCTGCACCGGAGTTGTCAGAAAGCAACCTGTCGCAACCCATAGACACTCATTAACAACAGTCTGCACAACATGTAGATGCCTACGCACCACCGCCAGAAACGGGAGGTGGTAATCCAGAGCCGATCTAATATGAACACGATATGCAGCCTTAATCATACCGCGCTTCACATTCCGGTGCTGTACTAATGCTTTCACGATGGGGAGGCTGCTGGAGATTTTCTGTTGCAAGAACCGCGTGTGCTCTGCCCAATGAAGCCCGCCATCCAACCAAACACCTAAATACCTTATACGTTGAACATTCCGTATTGGTACTCCGTCAACCACAACTTCAATAGGCGTCGTCCTTACAATGTGCGACTGTGAGAAAACTAAAATTTCAGTCTTCGCCGGTGCCAAGGCCAAGCTACAACTACCTAGCTTGCATATCGCCTCCTTCAGCACCTCCTGAATATAGTCCAGTTATCGCTGCTGGGTCTGCATCTACAAACTACAATGCAACATCGTCTGCATAACAGACAATATTGTTATTTAGCCCCGGCTCCAGAAGAACATCATTAATTGCTACTGCAAATAACACAGGACTCAGGCAGCTGCCCTGTGGCAAACCCCTGTCAGTTGTGGACTGTACAGACCATACTACATTTACCCTCGTGGCAAAACGTCTGGTCCCTAGAAGAGCAGGCACAGCCGCTATCAATTTGACACCAACACCCATTTGCTTGAGTGCCGCACCCACCCATGCAATACTAACCGTATCGTAGGCTGCTCGAATATCTAAAAAAAAAAACGTGACAACAGTTAGCCCATGAACCCACACCTCTCTCACACTCAAGAGGAGAAATAGAATAGCATCCTGAGCACTGCGTCCAGCTCGATACCCACATTGCTTGGATGACAAACAACCGTAGTATACAAGATGCCAGTTCAACCTCAGCACCAGCATCCTTTCGTAAACTTTGCGCACACACGATAGTAAAGCTAACGGGCAATAATTGCGTATATCAGACCGTGCACTGCCCCGTTTGTGCACTGGGATGAGAACTGTGAACATCCACGAAGCAGGTACGTTATTGCCATCAAGCAAACCCTGGTAATACCGTAAGAGCGCATCACGACCCACTTCCATCAGGGCGAACAGCTCCTTGTAGGAGATGCCGTCAATCCCCACAGCACTACTGGCTTTGCATTTGGCAAGAGCCACGTGCAATTCCGATGCAAGGAAAGGTGCATCACAAACCAAACCAACGACATCGGGTACAGCACCAGTCGGTGCAGGCGACCCACTTGGAAGTGAATTAACACTTGCAAACCTAACATTGAACGCAAATTTGCGAGTGCTTCTCCGCGAAGCACAGTCAAGCTAGGCTCACCATCCCGTTTTTGACCGAATGTCCACACGAGGGCGCTTCGCCTGTCCTGTGGACGCAATGCCTTCCATGCAGCAGATACCGAGTTCACTTTGGTGACCGCTGCGCAAAGACGTGCTCCATGCTGCAATTTCTCAGTCCGAATGATGTATACAGACTCCAGGGAAACAGCCCGGAGGTAGGTCAATCATAAAACCGTCGACGGAGCCCTCCTCCACATCCTGTAGGCCTGACGCTAACGTACACGCAGGAGTCCACCATACTGGCTTGGTGCTTGATAAGCACTGCGGTTTGACAATCCTGCTCACGGGATGTACATATTTATCCCGCCATACCTGGAAGGAACCGCTGTCAACAACTGGACGCCGACTCCTAGCATTAACTCCAAATGGTTGAGGACTGTGAGGCCGCAGAAGCACCGGAAAATGGTCACTTCCTCGCTGGTTATCATAGGTTTCAAGGCAGAAAGCATCTGAAACACCCGGTGAACAGACAAATAAGTCCAGGACAGATTCCGGCAGCCTACCAGCCTGCCACCTAACAAACGTTGGAGCAGGACTGTGCACAACTGTCAGACCTAAATCATCAATGACACAAACCAGATGATGACCCCTTGTGTCGCATCTTGTCAATCCCCACTGAAAATGGTGCGAATTAAAGTCTCCAGCAATTATGGGTTGGGAAAATTGCTGCAACCATTCCTGCCAAATAGCACGCGTAACATTTTTCGAAGCATGCAAAACCACAACAGTCATCCACTCACTACCGAACCATACCCTCAAGCTACATGCATCAATTTCATTTACGTGCTTACACAGTTGCAAAAGGTACGGGACCTTCCACTTAACAAAAATACGGACACCAGATTGTGCGCGTGACATAACACAGTCAACATTAGAAATATTACCAAAATCGACATTCCCTATACGCGCTTCCTGCACGCCCAAAATGTCTATCTGCTGCATTATGTTCTCAATTTCACTATTCTTCCTGCTAATCCCGCACACATTTCAGGTCCCAATTGAAAAAAGACTGGTGAATGGAAACTGAAAACCTGCTACAACTGAGGCCCTCTACCCCTACTTCATCTTGTTCCATACTACTACTCAACTCACAACTTACACTTACATCCGAAACTATAGCCATGCACACATCATTCGCTACTTCACTAACATGCACATTTGTATCTGCTCCTCCTGAGCTGGTAACGACGTCTGTACTATTCTCTACACTGCTTTGTGTTGTAGTTTCTAATGGCAGTAAATGCGGCAACCTTTGCTGTTGCTTATCTTGGCGTTGGTCATAAGACATGTTAACTTCTACTTGCTCATGAATCGCAGCCACAATGCCTCCTGCAGAAGAAGCATTAATCTCCGCACTTACTCTGGGAGCATCCACTTCTTCATATACTCCTGGGCTCGGCCCGCTAATAGCACTGACCACTTCACTCACAATCGACTCCACCACATCTTCTGTAGCACACAGCTGCATTTGCACTTGTCGCTGACCACCTGGATTCCCACCGACGCACACACTACTATCTGCCTTTTCATTCTCTCCCTTTTCCATCGTAGACTGACGATTAGATTTTCGCTTAACGCGTTGCCGCTTGACAGGAGGAGAAACTGGACGGCCGCTGTCTGATTCTCCAGAACTGCAGCGCACCACAGAATCACAAATGCTTTTCCTTTGCAGACTCAAGGCGGCATCACACTCATTCACCGATGATGACTTGCGCACAGTGGTAGGAGGCAAATCCACAAAGCTGATACGCTCACCCTTATTAGCACCTTCAGCACTTTGTGCACCTTTCACACGTCCAGTATTTGTAGCACCCGTAACACGGGGCAGGCATACAAAGCTGCTACGCTTATCTCTAGTAGCACTTTCAGCACTTTTCAAATTTTTTACTTTTTTCGCACTTTCAGCACTTTTAGCACATTTAGCACTTTTAGCACAATTAGCACTTCCGACACTTCGGGCACTTTCTACTTTTTCAGCAGTCTTAGTACTTTTAGCAGGAGGCAGATCACCTAAGCTGGCATGCTCATCTCTGTTAGCATCTCCACTAGCACTCTGAGCACTTTTCCCGCCTTTATCAATCTTAGCACATTTAACACTTTCGCCAATTATGGCACTCACAGTATGCACAGCAACCGTTGTGGTCCAACCAGCACACGAGTCGACACAGCCGCCGTTGTTGCTTGATGCACATTGCCGGCGTCTTGAGCTTTCGCAATTGTCGTCGCATGCAAATGTGGGCACAAGTCACGTGGGTCTCGGTAATAACCACACACCACTCACTCCACGCTCGCGCACACACGCCGGAAATGACCTCGGATGCCGCAGCGGATGCTGGGATGACGTCTGGTACGTCATCGAGAGTTACATGTTCATGCAATCTAAACTTCACATTGCGCACACCTGACGTGCACATCACCCTGTTTCCCTTCGTCACCTTCTCAAAGCTTTGCTCTAGTACAACACCATAACACCGAAAGGCTGCACTAACATCCGCAGGCGTAACCTCGTAGGGAAGCCATTACACTTTTGCTGTTAAAGTATTATCATACAAATCCCAGATGACTACTGATGCCCCATTTATTGCTATCGATGCTATCGATTTATTGCTATCGATTATTCTTCGCAGCAGCACTTTTTAACACCACCTGAAAAACATTGCCAGTTCGTAACGGGGCCACGGCCTCAACTTCATTAACACCAACTACAGGTTCAGCTGCATCACTCATTTGAAACAGATAATATGGCGCACCAGCTCTATTGCACAAAAACACAACCGATCGCTGCATCCTCACGTTGCTGAGACTACCACTGTATACTTTCTTCAGATACGTAATTTCTCTGGCTTTCAGCGCGTCATCTTTTAGACGCTGCTGAGCAGGACTAAACAAGTTTCTAACAGATGCTACAACACCTTGCCGGTCGTCGGAGATAAGAGCATTAACAACGTTGTAATATATCAAATTACCCGAGCTCTTGCCCGCCGCATTGTTCACGTTCGCATTGTTCACAACTTCATTGTTCACATTAGCATTGTTACTTCTCAACCCCACATCGTCCCGAGCATCGTTGCATCTTGTTCGAGTGAGCTACAATCCAATCTTGTGCTCCTCGCCTATTGTTTCCCCATTGTTACATGTTGCAGCATTGTAACATTTTGACATTGTTAGCCACGCTGCCTCCGCCTGTCCACTTTTTGAAAATTCTCGTGCGCAAACGAACTCTAGTAAGACTGCCTGCCGGCTGTGCTAATATAACCAACAAAGAGCCTGGCTAATCAACGGGTACGTTCTACCCTCCACAGGTTTGTATAGTAGCTAAATCGAAAGTGAGAATCGTATACCTGCACGCTTTTAGGCACTCGGTAACAATTAATAAAAACGTACCAGTACATTTTTAGGAAACAATGGGTTAAATGTCGTCTACGCGTAATAGTAGCAACTTAAGATCCAAGAAAGCCTTACTGTGGCTTCCAAACTACAAGTGCATGTAATGAGCAGAGTCCTTCCAAAATGTTGAATACCAGAGCCCAATGCTGGTCTGGGTGAACATGACTCTTTCAGTGCTACTTCACCACAAATGGCCATTCGGAACACGGGGAGTCAGTATTTTTTAATGAAGTAATTGACTGTCGGTTCTCCCCCCCCCCCCTGCATGTTGTTCCGACTTATTATTTACGTAGTCAGTGACCTGCATTATACTATATCACGCCATTTTTATTTCTTAGGAGGAGTGTGGCCACCTAATGGACCTGACCATCTGTTCGATGATCTTACAAAATTTGAAGCAAGCTTTTTCCCTAATGCACAGATGAATACTATGGCCCACGGAGATGATGTAACCAACTGTTTGAACGTCCGCCTTACCACTATCCCCCAAAGAACTGCATCCATGGTATCCCAGAAAGTAGAAAATTTTAAAGCGGGACTGGCGTGCGAATTTTTAGGTAAGTCTTACGTTACTTGCTTCTGCGTATTATTATTATTATTTCTTATTTGCCAAAACATATTAACCTGTTAATTTTGCATTACATTGTCCCCAATGGAATGTCCCCTGGAGGCTTACTCGGCTGCGCAGATGCCTGCTTGCATGTCTCACTGCATATGCGTGGCGCAGCCCTCCCTTATAAAAGTGAGAGTGCGAAGGCTTTCGGCATTCATTTTCCTCCAGAGATGCCTACCCATCACCTCGTCCCTTGGTTTCACGTCTTTCATCAGAATTTGGATTTACCGAAGATGGCTGACGCACCCGAACCCTCCGCTTCTCCTGCCGCTCGCCCTCATGCTCCTACTCCGGCTTTCACTCTCGGTCGTCGCTGGGTCTCGGCTCTAGATCTCACCGCCATTGGGCTTTCCTTCCCGCATCTGCCATCGACGCTCCTTTCATCGCCGCAGATAGCCGAGACGAGTCGCTGCTCCAAGCAGGCCAAAGAACTCGTGCCGCCGCTCCGTTGGACATTTCATCGCTACAACGCGATGTCCTATTGGCGAAAGACAACTATCTCGAGGTTTAAAAAATCCTTCGCCGTGCCGCCGCCGTCGCCAAACCGCCGCCGGCTCCTAACTCTCCCTTGGACCTTTCATCAGCTTCTTCCCGCAGGAGCCGTAGCGTCACCCGCAGTGAAATTCGCCACATAGTCCGTGAAGCTCTTCGAGGGAAAACTGCTGACAACCCGATACCGCCACCGTCATGCACGTCTTCCGCCCGTCTTAGAACTTAGGACGGGCATGCATCCCTGCAATTCTATAATGTCAAACAAACCTATTCTCCGATTCCACCATGGGTCCTGGCCGAAGCAGCTTCGTTGGTGTCATCCAATCAGCAGAACTGCAAACAAACCTGGGCTCAGGGCACTCACCTGTGGCAAACCACGACTAGTTTTCCTTGCCGAAGAATAGTTATTGCCTACCCTCGTGACAAAACTACGGTCGGATAGGAATGTACTGAGAAATGCCAAAATCGGTGCACTGACCCCAACTGAAAACAGCGCTACCCATGCAGAATCTAGAACAAGTCTATTATGTGCTGCTTTTATATCAAGGAAGACAGCAACCAGAAAACAGTCTGAAGCCCAAGCCTCCCTTACACCATTTTCCAGGTGCACGATTGCGTCCTGTGCACTCCTTCCTTGCCCGAAGCCAAACTGAGCAGGGTGAAAGGTGCCCCGGCTCTCTAGGAACCGAAACAACCTGCGTTGGATCATCTTCTCCATCACTTTCGATACACATGACAGTAGAGCAATAGGCTGATGACCACGATAGAATACATTCTTTTGAGAGTCAGTATTGTTTATTGTTGGTACTATTGATTGAGACGCAGACAAGATATTAACTTTATTACTAGACTAGCAGTTGTGCCTGGCATCGTCCGGGATATTGTTTCACCAGGCTGGTTTGTTTTGCTGTGGTCGTCCAGTGCTTTGCTTGACAGGTTATTTTTATTCTTTCCGATTCGTGGTTTTGTTTTGCCCGTGGTTGTTTCCCATTTTTTGTTCGGCGTTGCTTGGACGTTCATTGAGACGGGTAGTTTATCTCTGTAACACTCCCTCTTTCCTCCCATCCTTCCCCGCTCCCCTTTCCTTCAATTCTCTCCTTACCCTTTCCCCTTCCTCTCTCTCCTTCCCATCCCAACCTTTTTGCTACACATAGTTGAATTTGGATGGGTAGTTGGATTAAATACTGCGAATCTCCCCTTCCTTCCCTTTCTCCCTATCCTATTTGCTTCTCCCAACCCTCCCTACCCGCTCATGCTACTCATGCTACTATCCCGCGTACGTCCACTCAGCCGCGGCGGGTTCCTGTTCCGTGGTGGACACCTGCTTGCGGGCAGGCCATTCAGGCACGCCGGCGAGCGTTGCGTGCGTTTACAGTCAGCCCAACTGCTGACAACTTTGTAGCCTTTAAGCGCTGTCGTGCCCGTGCCAGGTTTGTCATCCGTGAGGCTAGACGTGCTTCGTGGGCAGTTTATGTTTCGTCGATCACGCGCTCCACGCCTTCTCAGCAGGTGTGGCGGAAGGTGCGCCAGATCTCGGGGAAGACCGTGCCTTCCCCGGTTTCACAGCTGAAGGTGGCGAATACCGTGATCTCTTCTGTGCCGGATATCGCCGACTGTCTTGCGTCTGCGTTTGCGCAGGTTTCGAGTGATAACCATTATGATCCTGGTTTCCTCAGAATAAAGCGTAGTGAAGAGGCTCACCCTCTAGACTTTCGCTCCGACGGGCTAGAGGAGTACAATTTACCGTTCAACAGGCAGGAATTTGTTTCCGCTTTGTCCAAGTCGCATGATTCCGCCCCAGGGCCTGATGATGTTCACTATCAGCTGTTGAAACATCTGCCTCTTGCCTCCCAGCAGTTCTTGCTGGAGATGTTCAACCGTGTGTGGGCAGAAGGCTCTGTTCCGGCAGCGTGGAAGACAGCAGTGGTCATCCCGATTGTGAAACCGGGCAAACACCCTACTGCTCCTTCCAGTTATCGCCCAATCGCTCTGACTAGCTGTGTCTGTAAACTTATGGAACAGATGGTCAGTGAGAGGTTGGTCTGGGTGCTGGAATCACGCAGATTCTTATCTGCGTCCCAGTGTGGCTTTCGACGTTTTCGGTCAACCATCGATCATCTGGTTGCCCTTGAATCGGATGTGAGGGAGGCTTTTCGCCTGCGTCAACATCTGGTTCAGGTTTTCTTTGACTTGGAGAAGGCTTATGATACGACCTGGCGTTATGGGATTCTCCGTAATCTCTATAACTGTGGCTTGAGGGGACGGATGCCACTGTTGCTTTCCGCTTACCTCTCAGGCCGTTCTTTTCGTGTTCGTGTCGGGGCGGCTCTTTCCCGCCCGTTTGTCTTGGAGAATGGTGTGCCTCAAGGAGGTGTTCTTAGTGTCATCTTGTTTGCTATTGGGATCAACCCCATTGCTCAGCAAGCTGCTGTTCCCCAGTCATTGTTTGTTGATGACTTCGGCCTGCGCTTTCGAGCAGCTCGCATGCAGACCTGCGAGCGGCAGCTACAGCTGGCGATTAACAAAGTCCAGACCTGGGCGGTCAGTAATGGTTTCCGGTTTTCTCCGGACAAGACTGTGTGCATTCACTTTTGCCGCCAACGAACGCTGCACCCAGATCCTTGCCTGTACTTTGGGCAGGCGCAGATTCCTGTTGTCCCACAGGCACGTTTCCTGGGTCTGGTGTTCGATTCCAGGTTATCTTGGCTTCCACACTTGCGCCAACTTAAAGACAAGTCTTTGCGGGCACTTAACATCTTGCGGGTTCTGTCGGGCACTTCATGGGGTGCCGATCGCGCTGCCATGTTGCGCCTCTACAGAGCCCTTGTCCGCAGCAAACTTGATTATGCGTGCATGGTGTATGGTTCGGCTAGTGACTCGACTCTCCAGATGTTGGACACTGTGCATCACAGTGGCCTGCGTGTGGCGACTGGGGCATTTCGAACTTCTCCAGTGGTCAGCCTCTATGCTGAGGCCTCGGAGCCACCTTTGGCCATTCGTCGGCGACAGCTTGCCATTCAGTATGCTGTGCGTTTGCGTGCTGTGCAATCCAGTCCTGCTTGGTCCATGGTTTTTGGGCCAGACTTGCGAGTCGGTAGACGCAGGGTGGGTAAGGGTGATTTCCGCGATAGGCTCCAGCAGTCCTGTCAGGAGATAGCCTTTGAAATGCCCAGCGTCTTGAGGCTTGGGGGAATGCCAGTAGCCCCTTGGCTTGTCCCAAGTGGATTTTCATTTTCGCTCTGGCATCCCTCCCGAAGGGTTCCACTCTACCTGCACGGTACTTACAGGAGTTCCGGCGGCTGTGTTCTCAGTACGCCGGTTATCAGCGGCTGTTTACTGATGGGTCGAAGTCAGACGCTGGCGTGGCTTGTGCTTGTGTTTGTAAGGGAGTGACGGTTGCCCATCGCCTTCCATCAGGCTATTCTGTGTTTTCTGCAGAGCTTTTGGCTCTCGGTTTGGCGGTGGAGTGGATCCTTGGCCTTCAGGGCACGCATTTCATTATCTTTAGTGATTCCATGAGTGCCCTGGAGTCCTTGGCGAATTACAATCCTCGGAACCCCTTGACACAACGTGTCCAAGCTTTGCTTTCCCGCTTGCCTGGCCAGC
>JAHWFP010115347.1:0-10764 GCA_023313725.1 Lithobius niger | reverse complement strand
GGGGTGGTAAATTATAGAAATGTCTGATAGTCGCCGCCGCACCGAAAAAAATTATCTTTCCAACTTCCGTAAAATTTTGTACCGTGCACACCTCTGGATTGAAGACGACTGTTATGGAGGAGCGCTACTGTCTGCATAGTCAGCCGCTTCACACGACGCTGACGTCAATGAGTTTCAATTTGATTATTGTTTGTTGTTTTGGCAGTACGGCGTTGCACGCTAAAAAAAAAAAAAGCAAGCAAGCATAAATAGCAAGCAATTCACTACAGAATTACTTCAAAAAGCGGAAACAATCAGAACCGAAAAATGCTGTTGAAATGGCAGAAGCAAGAAGTGGTGGTGATACAAATCATACAATTCAAAGTGTTTCGGCGGCTACGACTTAAAAGCCGCGAGCGTGGATATCGGTCATTGTGTAAACGTGGGTGCGACGCAAAAACCGACGTTGCGAATTTTTTCTAACCTTTCAGCAGAAAAAACTGTTAGTTGAAGTAATAAGTGATTTTCTAATTTTACTTTTACCTCCCGGAAAATGTTGGGGGGGGGGGGGGGGGTGGTATCTCATTGTGTGGAAAGTGCGAGACTGTAATTTCACAACGGTTGATTACTGACTACAAGAACACTGTTTACAAAAAAATAAAAGTTTTGCCTAAAAAAAGTTGGCATTAATGCAGCGGGGGGGGGGGGGGTAAGATAAAATCCTGGCTACAGCCCTGTTGGAGAGTAAAGGTAAAGGGCCTTCTGCACTAATTCTCATTAATGCACACAGAGCATCAGCATTCAGAGAAACTTTCCTGTCGCTGTTTACCTGCTTTATTACGCGGAACACTCTTTCTACGGCTGATGTGACAGGATTTTTTCCGCCTTTTTTTAAATCACCTGAGAATTTTAGAGTTTTTCAAAACAAAGGAAGCAAAAATAATGCCTTTCCTTATTAAAGAGTTTTGAACTATGAGGCAAAAATCATTTTGAGCTATGCATTTTTGCTTGCTACTTGATTACAACCTCGAGGCAAACAGTGCCACGAGCAAAGCCGAGCCTAGTGGCAATTGCAAGCAAGCTCGTGGCATTTGCCACGGGTGCCACGAGCTATTTCGGGCCCTGGTAGGCCTACCTACTTTGCTAAAACCACTGTGTTAAAAACTGTAAGAGTTAATTGGTGGCCCATCCCATTTGAGGTAGAAAAAATGGGCCTCTTGTCTCAGTTTGTCTAGGCTATAACCCAAATGGTGTATTTTATCATTGGAGTGTATTATAACACGGTATTGACTCACCATTGGCTGATAGACTCATCATATTTAGTTGCGTAATATGAAACTTTGTAGCCAAAGTAAAACTTAAATAATTGTTTAAACATCGGACACCAATAAAAAAATCATTTAATGTAGTCATAATCCTTGTCAAAGCTAAGTTTCGTATAAATTGTGGTATGTTCACGTTGCGTTGAAGATGCACGGGTTGCAAAACCAGTTGAAAATAAGGAAATATTAGGCCTATCGCAGTAGATGTCTGTTACCATTATAGCCTTCAGTGGGGGAAAAAAGTAGTCTGTGGCCTGTATATAAATACGGTAGAAACTACCATCCAAAACAATTGTATCCTATCCTTGGCATCCAGTTTAAAGACAATAAAGGACACTAAATTGTGATGCACGATTCACAATTACATGTCTGTAGTAGCATACAATATTAGGAATCACAAAAGGATTCTAATAGCTAGAAACGGGTACGTACAAAACAGAAAATAGTTAATTTGTGCATTTACGGATTGTGTTATACAGTTCACGCACTTCAACATTGTTAACATGGTGAATGGATTTAAACCAGTTGAGTTCACAGGTTAATAGAATAGTTGTGCGGGGGACACAAATTCAATTTTGTCTTTCACTGACAACCAGTATTTATTTTCAAGAAACTTGCTCTACTTGCCTTATAGTTGAACTTTCTTTATCATCTGTGAATACTTTGGTACGTATGGTCCGGTTTCATACAGATTCCAAATACATTCGGTCAATTTAAAATCCCCAATTTTTCACTTTTCAGTTTCCAATAAAAAAAATCGTATATAATGAACGGATCTTTAATTGCTTACTGATGTGCCTTGTCCAGATATGATAAGATGCTAATACTTTGGTTTGCGCTTTTAAGGTTTTTGTAAGACCCATTCTTGAATATGCTAGCCCTGTGTGGTTACCATACTTGGTTGGTGACAGTGACCGTATTGAGTCTGTTCAACGTAGATTTACGAAGTCGTTGCGTGGCCAGCTTAAGAGCTCCTACACTGAAAGGTTGGTATCTCTTAACCTAGATTCACTCGAGTTTCGTCGATTAAAAGCAGACCTATACTTGACGTTTTCATTGCTACATGGGTTGATTAATTTCGATTTTACTAAATTTTTTGAATTGCGAATTGATAGCCGTACACGTGGACACCCATATAAACTTGCAGTCAGTACCTTTCATACCGACTGTCGTAAACATTTCTTTGCAAATTGCATCGTGACCATATGGAATGACCTACCTAGTGAGTTGGTGATGCTACCATCTCTTAAATCCTTTAAAGTGGGACTCCGGCAACGTGATTTGAAAAAGTATTTGTCTTGCCCTTTTTAGCTGGTATTTTTTGCTGCTTTCTGCATTATTGAGTGTGGTTGTTTTAAAATTGTACATTTTTAATTTTAATTAATTTTTGATTTTTAATATTATTATATTTATACCTATCAAATTGACGATTTGTTGTATTGACAATGAATTTTTTTTATATATATATATTTTTTTTTTACCATTTCTTGGGTGGGGTATTAGTAGCCATAACTGGCCCTTTCCCTCGCCTTTTGCTGTTGCTAGCAATAAAGCTTTATTATTATTATTATTATTATTATTATTTTTATTATTATACCGAGTAAATGAGGCAAACCAATCTTAGAGATTTGCGATGTTATTGTTGATTACGAATGCTGGAATAATTTTAATGCCCCATTTTGCCATAGTAGCAATACAGGTAGCAAGTTCAGTTTCATCATTATCTGAAATCACAGGTCTGCTTCCAGCATGACCTAGTTTCTGAATTTCCTCACTAGCAGGCTTTGTTAAGCCAAAATTTAGTTGATGCATTGTTGAAAATCGTTCCTTTTTCCATCTCACCTAAAGCTTGGGTTAAAGCAACTGAAGAAAATCTCTTACCCTTGGGTTGGTACCGTAATGCCTCACCATTTTCAGTCACGTGCATGGAGAATTAGGCTGGTTGTAAGTGTGCTAGCATGTCAGTAACCTGTTTCATAATTACCCAGAAATCGTAGAATCCTGGGGCAAAAATGAAACCCCTTCCCATTGGCTGATTTGCGACCATACCAAGTTGACAAAGCCACAGAATGTAACCTACAGTTTGACTAAGCTAATCCTTCCCTTACAGAAAAATTTGGTCACAAATAGACCCAATTTAAGTCCCAAAATGGTCACAAGGGCCAAAACTGATCCCAAACTGGCTACAGCAGACCCCAGTACCTGAGGTTTCAAATGTTTGATTCAGATTGGCCCCGATTTGACCCCACGTTGATTCCAAATCGTGACCTGCATTTGCCCAGTGATCCCAACAGGCTCCAAGATACTCACAATTTGGGGCCTGTTAATTTTTAGACCCTGGATAGGGTCCAAAATGGTCATAAATCGTAACTTAACTAACTTGGTCCCAGTTTGACCCCACTTGTTCACAATTGGTGACCAAGAATATTCATGCTTAATCACAAGACCCCTACTTGGCCACAAGACCCCTACTTGGCCACGGTTTGGGGCTTTAACACCAAGACCCCTGTTTAAACCCCCTTGGTCACGAATCGTGACCAATAATATTCGGCCTTGGTCACAAGACCTCCACTTGGACACAATTGGTGTCCAATAATATTTTGCATTGGTCACAAGACCTCCACTTGGCCACGATTTGGGACTTTGGCAACTAGACCTCAGTTTGACCCCCACTTGGCCACGATTTGGGACTTTTACCAGTTAGACCCCAGTTTGACCCCCACTTGGTCACAATTGGTGACCAATAATATTCAGCCTTGGTCACAAGACCTTCACTTGGCCACGATTTGGGGCTTTAGCAGCTAGGCCACTGTTTCACCCCACTTGATTGCAAACTGTGACTTTAAAATATTACAACTTTTTTACACAAGTCTAAAAAAGTGGGGTGTTATTTTCAAAACATTAAAAAATAAACAACTTGGAGTCAAGATGCGATACATTTATTCTTTTGCATAGGGGATCCTGAATACAACAAAAGAAATTCTGAATTGAGTAAACTGAAGAAAAAAACGCAAGCCTTAAAATCTGAAGGATCGTTTGAGTATTTTCATAAATCATATACCTTAAATTAAAAGGTCACCTAAAATTCAGGTAGCCTAAATGTTCTTTAGGCTACCTGAATGTTCTTTAGGCTACAAAAATTTTAAGTTTGCAGCTAACAATTAAAAAAAAATTATTTTATTGTTCAATTATTCATATTTTGTATCTTCATTTTGTTATAGAGTAACTAATTTTAGTTACCAGTTTGTTTAATTATAAATGTGTTGCACATACATATGTTTGGAAGCTAACTCTTCATAGGTTTTTAAATGGAAGCCAAGTTCAGTCTAATATTGAGAATATCAAACTGCCATCCTTCCTTAATATTGGGTAGATTTTATATATTTAAAAAATGGCTTCTAAAGTGTAAAACAATTAATGCAAATTAATTGTTTTAAACAAAGTCAAACCGTTCTTAACTTTGCCAAAAATCAATAAATGAAAATTAACATCCATAACTTTTAACCGGTAAGGAAAACTGCCTATATAAGATTTGCTGACTACAACAAAACATGTCAGTGCAGTAAGGGAAGATGGCAGAATAGGTAAGTGAAGGGTTAAGTACATAGTGCTAGTGTTAAGTGTGTGATGTGTCATATACAGTGCAATAATGTAGCTTAAGTTAGCTTAGGAATGGTACCTAACATGAAAATAATATAACAGTATTCGAATACCAACTGTCAGTTTTTCTTTTGTCTGGATAAAGGGAAAAGCTGTGCTTTTTTTGGTCACATACTGGGATCAATTTAGGGCCAGAATAACTGTAGTCTGCTTGACCCATTTTTGGTCACAAACTGGGGTTAATTTGGGACAAATCAGCATTAGGCCCTTGATTGGGCACAATCATGGGTCTAAAACGGGTCAATTCAAAGAACCTGCTGAACTGTGGATTTTTGTTGGTCACGAATTGGGGCCAAAGATTGGGTCACAAAGCCCTGAATAGGTACCGTATGTTTCAATAGGGGGTCTAATTGGGACCGACTGTGGGGTCTACTGTATACCCCACAAAGATCCCAATTTGACCCCTCTCGTGACCAAATATTTCTGTAAGGGTTCACAGAATTAAGATAAGTCAAGTGGTTAAAAAATGGGAAAGAAAGTTTTGAGTTAAAGGTTGAAAGTTTTTCGGAAGTGTTTTTGTTATCTTTGGAACATTAGCTACCCCTTTCTTTAAAAAAGCTTTAGAAAACATTTTGCTCTAGTTTGACTCTTATATGAAAGATAAAGACATGGGCAAATGTATGGGTCATTAACAAAATTTAAAGAAAATTTAATTACCTCGATGCCAGGCAGTTTCATAATTACCCCGGTTGACCCTATCTGCAATTCTAAATGTAACACGAATTAATAAACAAAAACGGAACGTTAAATGTTTAGAGTAAGGGTCTAAAAGTCAAAACCTAGAAGGTACAAGCTTTGACAGTCAGGGTCTAGGTGTAAAACTTTATAAGATGCTGGTAAGCATTAAACCCTTATACCCAGTGGCCAGCAATAAATACATTTTGACGAAAAACTGGAAATCCTCCTACAAAGACCCATGTGATGATCCAGTGGTAGTACATAGACGTTTCTTGATTTGCTTTATTTGAAAATTATTTTTCGTTGTAGTAACATGACAGCATATTTGGAGCAGAAAGCATTATTGCTTATCCTTTGTCATAAATCGCTGAAATATAATAAAAAATTCTAAAGCATCAAAAGACAAAATGCCAAACTTCACAAGAAAATTGTGTTTTAAAGTTCCTTAACAATATTCTAAGAACAAAGAAAACATGCTACAACCGTTCATACACACGTTCTGTTCAAATAGACTAGAAGTAAGCTAACCACCGGGTAATAAGGGTCTCATGCTTATCAGCATCTTACTGACAAAATTCTACACCTAGACTCTGACTGTCAAAGCTTGTCAGTGTTACTTCTAAGTTTTGACTTTTAGACCCTTACTCGAAACATTTAACGTTCCGTTTTTGTTTATTAATGGAGAGTAACTTAAGAGCAAAAAACAAAACAAACATCAGTCACAGCCAAAAGAAAGGAAACAACTGTTCTTGGTGTCTTCTGACTCTTGCTGCGATTTGTTCTGTTGTTCTGTTGTATTTGACTCTAATATGTTGGTGGCATGCAATATAGGCTGCTTTTATGGCGAATCAGGTTATTCTGCTTTGTTCGGTAGTGATTATGATGGTCAACCTTCACAAACAACAACAACACACCACCACACAAGCACACAACAACAACAAACCAGTTCTCCAAGTCGAAGCATGTTCAGCTCGGAAAGCCTGAAGAAGGTGGAAGATGTGTTATGGATATGAAATACACTGAAAATTCACTTCTTCATTGAGGAAAACTTAGAAATAATTTGATAAATTGCAGTAGATACTTTTTTTTATTTCAATTGATTATTATTAAAGTAAAAAGGATGAGCCTGTCAGCCGACAGGGCTTGCCATTTTGCTAGTAAACACGGAAATTCACTTGCCGTTGTTCATTATGTCCTTGCCATACGGAAACAATTTTCGCAGTTGTGCTGCTATTTCATGTTCAAATATAGTTAGTATAATTAGATAACTCTCCAGTTAGGTAAATAGGGCAGTAACAGTACTGCATGCTTGGTTGGATAGCCCTTGTAATTCGGCATACTACGCCACCATGCTTGTTTCTGGCTAGTAACCGAGGTATGACAATTTCAGCACCACGGTTTGTTAGTCAGTCACAGTTTTAGCGAGTAGCGTTAAGTATCATGTCTCCAACTCCAAAATTTCCCTCACCATTTGGCGAATCGACTTTGGATAAGGGTAATGGTGGTATTTTCAAATTAATTACGAAGGCCTTAGAGCTTCAGCTAAACACCGCCAGCTCACAACTTTGTTCACAGGTGATAATGTTGGCCACGAATACCAAATTTCTCTGAGTGTAAGATGATCTTTTTTTCAAATTTGTTTGTTTTTAACTGTTGTTTCGTCTTTTACTCGCGTGGCAAACTTCTGGTAACAGTTATCACCGAAGCAGTAAGTGAGCAGTCGATCATCATCTACCACGTACGTGGTGTAAAGTTGGGGTGCAATCTTTTTGTGCGTGCACTCATATTTTCATGCTCTGTTGGAATTTTTTCAAATGTTTAGTAAATACATACAAGCCAATGGGATGTGTTATCGAATTCAGCCTCCATATCCCATCACCGCAAAATTGTACCGAAATCTCGCAAAATTACGCCTTCATCGCCACAAAATCTGCCCTAGTATTATCGCGGAAGTTATGTAGGCTAAATAATCTTATTTATGGGCCTGAAATTGAAGCTCGTCATGATAATCGAGTCGTCTTATAGTCAAAGAAATTGGTATTTTATAAAGGCTCAGAATTCCTTTTCTTTTCTTGTTTATAAAAGCAGCACTGAAATTTTATGCTCTTTTTCCCAATTCTAGATGGCCACTTACATTCTAAACTCATTTCCAAGTACAAAAAAAGCTACACATACTCTAGGTGAGGGAGGAATTATCTTCTGTGCAAAACTTACAATGCAACTTACTTTTGCATAGCTTGGTATCCATAATGGTGAGTTAACTAAATCATTCCACTGGCCAGTGTTGGGCTAATCATCATCTAAGTAAAGAAAAGACACTTTACTGCAATTTCTGACGCACAAAGTCCACTTGAATTTTTTGTGAATTCTGAAAATGTTTAGAGAGCCGTTCACCTTCTTCAGAAGCCTACAGCAATGTCAAAACAACGATTACATTTCTGTTGCACAAACAAGAATTCAAAAAGTGCGCAACCAGATACCTGCAGGCCTGTGAGAAATTGCCGCTGCCACCAAAAGCCTACAGCTTAGATCCTTCCTTAGATGTCTTCGAAAAGCCACAGTAAAGACTGCTTGCCTGTTTTAGCCGTTGGACTATTCAAAAATTCTAATCGGAGGCATTGGATTGTCTTGGTCTAGTGGTGTGCTTCAAACCACAATGAAAGTAGTACCTGCAGGAGATATGCACCTTGCTGCTATTTCAAAAATATTAATTCTGCAGAACTGGCAGAAAGAAAGCGACATTGCTGCAGAAACCTGCAAGACTAGTTGGTGTCATATTGCATCCTGGTGCTGTTTGAGCCATTTTATGACTTAATTGAGATTGGATTTTCTGAGGTAGATGGCACAGTAGTTTGTGTATACGGCGTTGAGGGTTTTAAACTTGTTGCGTTATAGGCATTAATTTGCGGCATTGTGCTGAAGTACACTTTGTAGGCTAGTTTTTTGTTGAAGTTTGCGACAAATTTTATGGAGAGCGTGTCAATGTGCGATGTAGAGCATCCTAGCTTGTTTTCATTGTTAGCTGTTCGATGGGTGCTGCTTGGTTGATGAAATTTATGGTGCATTGCATTTTGCTGTAAACCTACTTTGTTTTTGTCTTTTGGATAGAGGTTTCAGTAGCTTTCGGTTCTTATGTGTTAAGCGATGATTATTTAGCTTTGTTTCAGAGCGGTCAAGTGTATGGAAACAGTCTGCGGTGGTTTCTTGCAATGTCGAAATTAGTTTTTGATCTTCGATAGTAACAGTAACATGCAGGAAGCTGAGCTGTTTTCGATTGCAAGAGTGAATTTTATTGTGGGATGAATGCTGACGATGGTGTCAAGGCTGTTTCTTGGGAGAAGAGCAAAGATGTTATCTTTGAAGCATATTCAGAATGAAATTTGCAAAGTGCATGAAAATGACTACGCCAGTGTCTTAGATAATGATTTGATGCACTAATTCTTGAACAGTTCACCAAAGTTTCATTCTGTATAATGCTTCAAAGGCAACATCTTCACTATTCTTCCAAGAAATAAGCTTGAAACCGCCTAGTTAGGGTGTAGATTAGGAATTCTGGTTTTGGTGCACGTTGCACGTTGTTTCCCCCCCCCCACTGAGGCTGTTTGCTTGCTCTCGCGTCACGCGTTGACATCAATCTTGGATCACTTGACACATGAGAAATAGAATTGTATTTTTAACTGTGCCTGCCTAAATTTACTGATATTTACTATATTGCCATAATAATGAATATATACTGTTGTCTTGCATAATTTATATTTTATTCTGTAATATTATGTGTGTTTATTTTTGATTGCATGTCGACTCTGACGTATTTACGGGGAGTGCACGTGCACTTTCCTTTTAAAAGGTGACGTGTGGTCGGCATCAGGTTCTTCTTCCATCGGTCAGGTTGCGGTGAGCAGCGCACGGCTGGGTTAAAAGTGGGTGGGTCGAAACACCCCGTTTTGGCTCAACCATTTTGTCGTAATGTTTCGTCAGCTGCTACTCCATAAGTTGAATGGACTTCAAGCCAACGTAAGTTGTGACAGTGTTACTTAACATGATAAGAACTTGAAACGTATGTTTGGAATTGCACGATAAGAGTCAAGAGTAATTTGCAGTTTATCCTTCAGTGCGAAACAAAGAACTGTGGAAATGCAAACTGCGGATTTAAATTTTACACCTATGGTTTTTCGTTTAAACAACCGACAGCAAATTGTAATAAGTGTTTTACAATTTTTATTCCTTCCAGGTTTCATCCATAGCTGAGCCAGTGTTTCACCGCCTATCCAGTCTTGTCGATTTTGAGAGTGCAATTTTTTTGTCAAAATGAAATATTTGTGCGTCTGCCTATGGTCCGCCGAAGCGTTTCATATTTGTAACTCTACGTAGGTCGTTTCAGCAGTGACGGGAATTTTGCTACCCACCCGTCGTTGTTTGGAGACAGTTCGTTGCGATAAATTTTACAGTATTTAATATTTTCTTTTTATTTATGCAGATATTGTATGTTTGTAAGCATTTAAAAATAGTAACATGTTTAAAATATTTTCAGAGAATATTTATCGAAAGCTAAAAAGGCAATTTTGTATTTTTGAAATATACGTCGAAGCCTATAATATAAGTGTTGTTGCATTTACGATTTGAGTAGGTTTTCTTACCGTCCTATGCTATATTGATAACCAGAGTGATTTAAAGTGTTTGACGTGTACTAAAAATCCAATTGTTACAAAAAACACCTAGAAACCTTTTAACAAAGTGGGGGCTTATAGTCTGGTTTCAAGAAATCATTGACATTTCATTGTGAGAATTGGTTTTTTTATGGCAACTTTGAGTCATTCTGGTTTCTGACGGTAGGAGGACAAGATTTCTGGTGGGTTACGACTTTTTATAAAAAAAAAAAAGAGGATATGCTACATAATGTCGGTAGAATTTTTGTGGGAAATTGAATCCAGTTGTTGAATGTCAGAATTCTAGAAATTTTTACGTAATTAGATATTTTTTTAGGGTCTAAAATTGAATATTTCATGGAGGAAATGATGAAATTTAATTAATTGCACAGTGAAAGTGTTTATCCTGTATAAATACCTTTTCGAAAAGTTAGACATCCTCCCCCCAGTACATAACTGTTGGCTTAGTGTGTCATCCC
>JAHWFP010115346.1:0-19989 GCA_023313725.1 Lithobius niger | reverse complement strand
TTTCCTGCAAAAAAAGAGAAACCAAATTACTGTTTTCATTTGTACATTCAGAGAACAAAAAATTCGGTACTGTATGACTGTTTTGATTATATTGTGAAGATATATTTGATTGTTGAATATAAATATTAGTAATAAAAAAACCGCTTAAGCATTTTAAAACCCATAGAAGTAACCTTAAACAAATTAATGCTCTAAAAGAAAAGAAACATGAACCGGAAATGTAATCCATCAATATCACACTAATATGTGTAAAACAATCTCCAGAGTCCCAATCAGAGTCTCTCTTCTGTCACATAATAGTGTGACGCCAATGGCCTACATTCCTTTTTCTTGTATCTGTTCCTTCAGAGCATTAGGTTTTTAAAAAGGCATTCAGCCATATTTTATGTGATTAAGCGTTTTTTACTACGTGTATCTGTTATTGTTTCTGGGATATATTTCAGGTAAAATCAATAGAATTATGATGAATGAGATAATCATTATATGAGATAATAAGACAAACGCTTCTTGAGATAAATCAGCTAAACGAGATCTGAGATAAACGAGGTAAGGAAATTGGCAAGAAAAGGTATAAACTAATTTTGATCGTAAGTAGATAAACAAGATTACGTAATTATAAGATGAACGAGACTATTTATAATTACATTGGCTAAATAGAGTCTTCGTCAGACTACTTACAATAAAATTAGATATCTGTAGCTTTAGACTTAGTTCGGTATTCTTGACTACACAAAAAAATTAGTATTAAACTGTTCTTATTACTCACTTTACTATGACGTATTCGTAGAATTTAAAGACAGTTGGGAGAAATTTGATTTTGGTCAACAAATTACTAATTCATTTGCGATATAACAGCAAACAGTCCATCAACAATAACAACACATATGAGTGAAAGTCGTATAAAAATAAATTTTACACAAACCAGAGACTTCCAAGTTCTTACCTACAGTTTTGCTATAAAATTTTAAAATCGGTTCATTGGTTCGAACTCTAGGGTAAAGTAAAAATACCTTATACGAACAATAACAACAAGAACATTGTAGTCACATTAATATAACTTTCATAAGGCTCTGGGCGTTTTTAATACCAACATTTTGTATCAATGAAATTTATAATAGGTGTGTTTGCCTTGATGTCGGGAGGACAAAATGACCCAACAGCAACAACAAACAAATGCAACCACAACACTAATCGCACCAAAACTAACATCACCAATAACACCGTGATCACGTTGAACAGCAACAACACTCACCACTACTTAACAACAACACCACCACCACCATAAACAGCACCACCAACAGCAACACCACAACAAACGACAGCACGAATAACAACAGCAAAACGAACAGGAACAACAATATCAACAACGCTAACACCAAATCTACACCAACGACACCAACACCACAAGACAACACCACGAACTTCAACTAGCAAACTTCAACAACACCAAACTACAACACCAAGCATCAACAATAAATAAGAACAACAAACAACAACAAAAAAACAATAAACAACAACAACAAGAATCGGTGGCAACAACAAAATTGCTTTGAAAGGCCCTGGACCTTTTTAATACTTTCGTATATTGACCCATGTAAATTAAAATCGTTCCATTGATTCGATTTCATTTATGAGAACAAAACTGTATAGACAACACCACAACCACTACAAAAAATGAGCAACATGACTACTCTCTTCAGTCACATTAAAATAGCATTAAAAATACCCTGAACCTTGTTAAATTCTCGATATTTTCAGTAATAAAAATTTTAAATAGTTTCATTGGTTCGATCTCTTGGTGCGAGCAAAACTGTCCCAACAAAAACAACAACCATAACAAGAATATTACTGTCACTTTAAAATACCATTGAAAAAGACCTGAGACTTGTGTAAGTACTTACATTTTAAACTATAAAAATTTAAAATCGGTTTATTGGGTTGATGTCTAGGTGACAGTCAAATTGTTCCAACACGAATAACGACGACAGCAAGAATACTACCACCAGAAACTGTTAACTAGGACCTGGGCTGTGTTAATTCCTGTGTTTTAAGCTATAAAAGTAGAAAATCGGTTTATTGGCTCGACTTGTAGGAGAGAGCAAAAGACTGTGTCAAAAACAACAACAACAACATTGATCACCAGGTGAGAGCGAAGGTCCCAACAAAATCAACAACAAGAACTAGAACATTGGAGTCACAATAAAAATGGCCTTCAAACTTGTTAATACATAGGTTTTTAACCATATAAATTTTAAGTCATTTCATTGGATCGATCTCTTGGTGAGAGCAAAACTATGGCAATAAGTAGAACAACCATGACAATAATATTGTAGTCACTTTAAAATAGCGTTCTGAATGCCATGGTCTTTTTTTAATCCCTTCCTTTTAAGCAAAAAAAAAAAAATGAAGTTGGTTCATTAGTTCACTCCAGGTGACAGCAAATCGTATCAAGAAAAACACCAATAACAACAGGAATATTGCAATCGCATGAAAATTGTGGAATTCCCTCGGGTTTTTTGCATCCTATACCGAGGGAAAATTAAAGGTGGGACACCTAGGAAGTGCCACGGTAGTCACAATTTCTAGGGAAACTTGTGGTAGTGCTAGTGCACCCCAGGATGATCAAAGCAAAGTTAATACACGATCAGGAGTCAATTTCATCCATGGATCGTAGCACGACTTTGGTGTCAACATGCAAACACAATGGAGCAAACATGACTGGGGGACTGTAAATTTCTTTTGATTTATTCTGAAATGTGCTTATCATTGTATACGGGGGAAACAGTTAAGGGTTTCTATTATGAACATTTGTCTTCGGACAATTTACAACACTTTAGGTAAATAACAAGAGTTCAAGTCTAACGCTGGAAAATCTGCCCCAACACAGTAAAGGAATGACAATGTGACTTGAGGCCTCTTCTCTTTTACACATCGTTACCGTGTTAGCAAAACTTTTTTTCCAAGATACAATCAGAAGCTCCCGGGAAACATGTCAACAAAGGATAGCTTCAGTCCAAAGAGTCAACTTAGATGAGTTAGGCATGATACAAAATAATATAACTCCAGCATATTTTCCCGCATCTAGAAAATTAGTAGGATAGAAAAGCAAACATCCTATCTCAAACATGAGTTATCAAGAGATGAGGATAAAGAAGAAGACAACAATAATCTGTAACAATGATTATCAAATAACAAGCAACGAAAGCACAGCAAGACAGAGAAACCGGTAACAAAGGCAACATAAAAAATTAGTCAGTACTAAACACATGCACAGGAGTGACTGGAGCAAGGCCAACAGCCCTTGAGTAGAAGTTACAGCCTGACATTTCCCCCTCGAGGGCTGACAAGTATTTATAATAATCACAATCAAAAAAATTATACGGGGGAAAACAAAGTGAAAAGGTTTTAGTGCGATACACAGCTCACGCACATCAGTAGCAGTAGGCAAAAGCCATAAGGGTTGAAAAACCATTAAACCATGAACAGGTCAATTTCACAGAAGTTTTTCACAAAAGTTTAGCTTGGGTCATCCCCCCCCCCCTCGTTTGCGTGAGAAGGGGGTAAGTCCACATAGGTAGTTACAGCAGTGGTGTTGATCACACACATCACAATGAGATAATCAACGAGTACACTGTGGCCATTAACACGGCTGACCGTTGAGAAAATTTGAGAACAGAGAAAATAATATAGGGTTAAAGTGCAAGTCGAAACACAGAGTTACTAAGTTTCAAATCTTAAAATTATGGTAGAAGTGCTAGATGGTTATAACAATATAAGTGCAAATTCAAGGAGACGGCATATCCTCAATTTCATCTTAAGAATCATTATCATTGGGTTCATATGTGACAATATCCCTAGAGGCTGACTCCTAATGTGCCGTTGAGGCTGTTTAGCTGCATTGCTGATTGTAAGAGAGATATACACAAGGATCGGTCGTCGGAGCATAAGGACCTCGACGTGTCTTGTCAGTGTGAACACAGGCAAGATATCCATAACGCCGATGTGGAATCACGAAGGGCACTCGACCTGACCACACCTGCAATGGGGTATCACAATTTGGTATAAATTTCGAATCCAAACTGTTCCTTGCTGCGGCTGCCGCGCTTGTGGCATCAGGCCAAAAGAGAGTGGCTAGTCTGCGTCATCTAAGGATGAACGTGCGAGGGCCTTTAAAACACCGTGAGCCCTCATGGCTATAGGGTTATGTTGCGGAATGGTGCTCATGGACTTACGACGTTTCCCCTTTTCAGAGCAGAAGGACGAAAATAAATGATTTCAAATATTCTCCGTCGTTGTCCATGGAGATGTGTTGGTGTAACAACCCTACCTGAGTCTCCAATTAAGTCACCAAATGACGAAAAACTTCGACAAATTCCTGCTTGCAACTGAGGGGGAAATCAAAATATCTTAGTGTGTAAACATCAATGACCGTCAATAAGAATTATGTTCCGCTCAGACTGGGAACATTGCTGGGGCCACAGAGACCCAGATCCAGTTGCTCAAGTGGCCGAGACTCTAGACTGAAATTTAAATGCCGATGTGGCTGCTTCCGGGCCTTAGTCACCACACACACTGGCCAGAACTGGGTTGGATTGATGGTGAGGCACTGTCCAATGACTTTCCTATGGTCAAATAGGCGCTTGATTCGTTCCTTAGGCACGTGGCATATTGCAGAATTCACTTTCACACCCAATTCATTGCCTGGGTACATTCCAGTATTCGTAGAAGGTGCACAAGGCCTTGAAAGTCCCACAACAGTTCCAGGAGACTCGTATAACTTTTGCCGAAGATGAAATATATCTATAGTGGAGGATGTGGCCATAGCGGTTAAGGTGCTATGCAAGAGATTTGGGGGCGAACTGTGTAGCCGGTTCGAATCCGGGTCACGCCACTGCGATGAAACGTAAGTGCATAAAGGTGGCTTACTGAACTACGTTATTTCTAGTGTATAATTTTTGCTAATGGCTAATTTTCAATTTTTCCTTAAGGTGAAATATAAAGACGCACCTCGAGGTTTCATAGGAACAAATAACACTATTTGAGGAGGGTAGCAAACCTGCTGCTGACGTTCTGTTATTGCTTCCAATGAGACGTAATTTCACAAAAATCACATCATGAAGAATGAGCTTCCCAGTGAAGAGTCCCCCATATTTGTTCGTAGATGCAATTAGGACATCTCCAATCCTGTACCCACGTGCAGACTGGCCGCTCGTGGCTAATGACAGCTCCACCATCAGGTAAGACAGAAAGTCGACGCCATGGGGCTTCACATTAAAAAAAAATTACACAATATTGTCGTGTAAAGAAAATCTACCTAATTGTAATTTGCTATTGCTACCTTGACCTGGTCGAGGAGCTTGGGGCCCCTCCACCGACTGTCTTGGTTCTCATGGTTCTTGAGCAGAAGCAGCATTGTTGCCGCAGTGAGAATGGTCATGCCCATGTTCAAAGCATAGGCTGCACCTCCTTCATACACAATGCTGATGAGGAATTTGATTACAATCCAAGAACTTGTGTTCAGCCGCACCAAACGCGGAATGTGAAACAAAGGCATTCAGAGGCACCATGTTTTGAGGTTAGCAACTTCTGGAAATCTTTGGAACGAGCCAAGGACATAGTGGGGTAGGCCTGGGGAATCATCCCATAGACAGTGCAGTGGACATGGCAGCTTGTTCGAACAGGATCTGCTTATGAGCCAGGCCTGTCTGTAGTGCTTCTATAGTTAACGCCAGTTGACGATAGAAATATTCCTTAGTAGATTCAAATAAGGAATGGTCTAGTTCATCTCGGATACATACAAAGTTCATGTACTGTGATGAGCTTGCAGCGGCAGCGCATGCCTGGCTTAGACCAACGATCCTAGTGATGAACATGGGAATACTATCCGATGGGTATATTTTGGTCTTAATGAATTGGCGGTACACAAATTCATGATAGTTTTGGTGCTGCTTCCCATATCTGGCCACAGTGTGGCCCATATTTGGCGAGCAAGCGTCACCCTCTGAAACTGATGACGGATAGACGGTGAGATGGTCTGGAATAGGATAAAAAAGGTAATCACAATTTTTTTGCTGGTACTCCTTGATCAAATTGGGGGAACCAGCAAGAGGAGCACGTTGGGCCAACACTATGCCCCACCCGTTCTTACTCTTAAATCCTTGCATCCACAGAGCCCATATTTAGTAGTTTTGTTCTGTCAATATTTCGACTCCCTTATATCAAGGGACATGAACCGGAGCTACAGCATAGAGCCATTGTGAAACGCCATATTTGAAAAAGGCTGGAGTAATTCAGAATAATATTTTGGACCCGTAGTTAAGTATGGTTAACGAGTGATACACGCCCCTCTACACCACACTTGCGAACCTTGAACTAGCGTGAAAGAACAAAAAACACAAAATAATAAACAACTGGAGTGCAGGCGCAAAAGCTGGGATAGCCAAAAATCCATCAGAATTGTATAATACGAACAATACAAACCTAAACATTGTAGAAAATTCATAAGTACCAAAGTGAAAACCTGTGATATCCCTCCAAAATTAATAGAAAGATCAGAGACACGCTCAGACCATGGGGCGTGGGGGTCAGAGCCTTATATTCCGTAAAACTCGTCGAAAAAATGTATCATACCTAATAAGGTAAGACCCTTAAAGTACTGACAAATTATTTGTACAACAGCTCTGCAAAAAAATACACTCGTCTGAAAAAATTTCAAGAATAAGGGCGCTCAAGGTTAAGAATAGATACAGTAAAATAACTGTCTTAAAACTAAAATAAAAAAAAAACACTTGGTGTGGTCGTGCTGCGTCTCAAATGACCAAATCCACGGCAGCAATCAGTATTGCGCTTCTTGACATAAATATGCCAGCAAAATTCATATGACTTTCTGGTCACCAAATGTTGTTGCATTCAACTTTTCTCGTATTCTACGCTTGGCTGAGAGAAAAAAAGTCGGTTGCGCTTTTTCAGGTTAAGTTGCATTTCAAACCATGGGGAAAAATGTAAGCACTTATACCAAATTTGCTCAACGCTGGAAACGTCTTGTCTACGAAAGGTGCTACACGCATGGACCAAAATGTGTTGCTTTTAATTTACTCATATTACCAAAGTGTCACAGTTGCCATCCAAATTTATCATAACACAGTATGTTTGCTAGAAAACCTATTTTTGTCGTGCCAAAATTGAGTTGGGAGGATTGGACGAAAATAAATGCCAACTGAAAATGCTGCAAAAACTCGCGTCATGCTACCAAAATGCGGGAATTCCTTCGGGCTTTGCCTTCCATGCAGTGGAAAATTAACAGTGGGACACCTGGGGAAGCGCTGCAGTTGCTACAATTCCTAGGAAACTTTGTGGCAGTGCTAGTTCATCCCAAGATGAGCAAAACAAAGTACAATACAAACAATACACGATCAGAATTCAATGTCATCCATGGATCGGAGCGTGGCTTTGGTGTCAACATGCAGACGCAATGGAGCAAACATGAATGGGGGACTGTTTCTCTTAATTTGTTCTCAAATGTGCTTTTCAGTTTTTACGAGGAAACAGTTACGGACAGTTTCTACCATGAATATTTGGCCTCAGAGACTTTACGTAAATTACAAGAGTTCAAGACTAATGCTGGGAAATCTGCCCCAACGCAGTAAAGGAATGACAATGTAAAAACTTGAATTAGGCCTCATCTCTTTGACACATCGTTACCGTGTTAGCAAAACTTTTTTCCAAGATACAATCAGAAGCTCCCTGGACACATGGCAACAAGGGATAGCTTCAGTCCAAAGATTCAACTCTGAGGAATCAGGCATGATACAAATATAATTCCAGCATATTTTCCCACTTACAGAAAATTAGGAGGGTAGAAAAGCAAACATCCTAATGCAAACATGAGTTATCAAGAGAACAGAATAAAGAAGAAGATAACAATAGTCAGTAACAATGATCATTAAATAACGAGCAACAAAAGCACAGGAAGGGAGAAAAACGGTATCAAAGGAAACATAAAAACTTTGTCAGTACTAAACTCATATACAGGAGTGACTGGAACAAGGCCAACAGCCCCTCAGAAGAATTCACAGCCAGAAAAAAATAACTGCAACAAGAACGTGGGAATTGTTAATATCTACGTTTTTACCCATAAAAATTGAGAATTGGATCATTGATACGATCTCTAGGTGAAAGAATAAGTGCAAACGAGGGCAACAACAACAAATAGAATATTATAGTCACATTAAAATCGCGTTCAAAATGCATTTGTCCTTGTTACTAGCTACATTTTAAGCAACGAAAATTTAAAATCGGTTCACTGGTTTGATCTCTAGATGAGAGCAAAATTGTCTCAATAAGATCAACATTAACAACAAAACATTGTATTGCATTCACATTAAAATAACGTTCAAGGGGCCCTACTCCTTCTTACTGCCTGCACATTAAAAATCGGTTCATTGGATCGATCTCCAGATGAGGGCAAGGAGTCGTAACAACAACAACAACAACAACCACAACAAACGGCCATCCTTTGGGTACCTAACAACTCGATTGTTGTAGATAAAATTTGTAATGAAGCTTCATAGTTGAGACTTGGTCCCAAATATTTCATTTGTCTATGACAATTTTGGGTTCAACTATCGGGTTTTAATATGTCTTGATGAGGCTTATAAAGGACTGCTTCTTAATACAGTGGCTGAGGGATATTTAGACATGTGAGAATAGACTGTTGACCTTGATATCCATTTGTTAACCGCATTTTTGGTGGATTCTGTAAAGCCAAATCTCTCTCCTATTATACTAGGTGATTTCAATTTGTCCACAGTGAATAGGGTACTAGGCACTGCCTTGGCCCGACCACATCGCATTTTCTTAGAGAACATTGCACCATTGGGTTGCAACCAACTTGTTGTGGAGCCCACAAGAGGTGGACGTATTCTGGATTTGATTTTTTCTCGGGATGATCGACTGGTTCATAATATTTTCGTAACTGAAAACCTGGGTAGCAGTGACCACTGCATGGTGGAATTCATGGTAAACTGTGCCCTTTTGCCGATTGTGGATTGCAAACGTGTGGTTGGAAAGGTAAATTTTGATAAACTGAGAAACCATCTTAGTCACATTGATTGGGGACGTCGCCTATCTGAGTGTGGTGGTGATGTTAATACTATGTGGAACTTTTTTACGTCCACTTTAAACACCTGGGTCGAATATTGTCGCCCAAACATGACTAATGTTAAAACAAATCCTGGACAGAGCACTAAGCCAAAGGTCCCCAGGGAAATTAAAGCTCTAGGGAATAAAAAACTTCGACTGTGGCGTAGGCTCAAATCTGACAAGTCTCAGCAGGCAATCACAAATTATCAGACCTGCCACCTACAATATTCAGCCTTGGTTGAAGCGTGGCATACGAGGGAAGAAAAAAGTGTTATTGCAGAAGGAAACTTGTCTGCCTTCTTTCGTTTATATCGGAAAAAAACCTGGTCTGTTCGTAAACTACCACCTTTACTTGTGGGTAACGTTTATGAAACGGAAAACCAAGTAAAAGCTAATATTTTTAATAAAATTTTTATGTCGTATAGCACTGTGGATGATGGAAACATTCCCACTGCTCAGTCCTCACCCTATAGACCATCAGGTGAAACACTTATACAATCTTGTAATAACTTCCGTTTCACTGTTCCATTGGTAATTAACTCCATGCTGAAACTCAAACCGAGTCACGCCGTTGGCCCAGATAAATTCTCTGCTTTTCTCTATAAACAAATTGCGAGAGAAATTGGGCCAGCACTAAAAATTATCTTTGAACATTCCCTCCGGAGTGGTGTCCTTCCGGACGTATGGAAACAAGCTGTAAATTGTTCCTGTATTTAAGAAGGAAAATGCATCTTGTCCTGAAAACTACCGCCCAATTGCATTGACTGTAATCCCTTGTAAAGTTATGGAAACTTTCTTACGTGAGGAGATAATGAATTACTGTTTCCGAAATGAAATTTTTGGGACTGATCAGTTTGGCTTCCTTCCGGGTAGGTCAGCCACTTTACAACTGTTGGTAGCGCTGGACTGTTGGACTGATGCCCTTGATAATGGTGCTCCATCGGACGTTGTGTATTTTGATTTTAAACGGGTTTTGACTCAGTGGTACACAGTAAGCTGTTGCTTAAACTGGCCTATTATGGAATTGGTGACCCATTGTTGACTTGGATCAAGGTGTTCCTTAAAGGTAGAACCCAAGTGGTACAAGTTGAAAATTCATTTTCGTCCTCAGGTGATGTTATTAGTGGACTCCCTCAGGGTTCGGTCTTGGGTCCCCTTCTTTTTGTTTTATTTTTAAATGACCTTAATCGAGCCGAAGACCTTACTGTGGCTTTACGTCTTAAATTCGCGGATGACCTGAAGGTGGGACATGCACTTTCCGACCATGAATCCATCTTAAACCTAGATGCACACATTGATGCAGTGTCAAACTGGTCAAAGGATTGGCAGCTTGCATTGTCATCCATTAAATATTGCTTCCTACATATTGGTACACGGAAAACACCCCCGGAGTATTATTTTCTTGATGACCAGCCACTAAATTCCGTAAATCAAATCAAGGATCTTGGTGTGTGGATGACCCCAGATCTGAAACCTGCCATCCATTGTAACAAGATTGTAGGTCTGGCCTTCCAGCGTCTGGCTCTTGTGAAGCGCTGTTTTAATTCGGCCAATATGCAGGTCAGAGTTAGGGCTTTCAAGGTGTTCGTCCGTCCCATCTTGGAGTATGCCAGCCCGGTGTGGTCACCCTTTCAGCTTGGTGATATTGATAGGGTGGAATCGGTACAACGTTATTTCACACGCGGCTTACCTGGTCTTAAGGGCTTTGCGCAGGCTTAAGGCGGATCTTGTCCTTACCTTTAAGATCTTGCATGGGTTATTGACACTTGATGTGCCTTTCTTCGAATTAGCGACATATCAACACACCAGAGGACACCCTTGGAAATTGGTCGTCCAAAGATCCCTCCTCGAGATTCGGAAACATTTTTTTGCTCTTAGGGTCCTGAATGTTTGGAATGCCCTCCCCCTCCGTGTTGTTTCGGCCCCTTCTGCGCCTTCTTTTAGACATCTGCTGGATGGTTTTGATTTTACGCGCTTCCTGAAGCGCCCGCTGTAAACTACTATACTGCTTACGGGCTGAAGCGCGAAGCATGACTACACTAAAATTATTATTATTATTATTATTATTATTATTATACAGTCCCGTCGTGTTTTTATTATTATTATTATTATTATTATAAATATTTTTAAAATTGTAAATAGCTTTAATTTTACTTTTCATCTCTGTTTTTTTTAACTTTCACTACAACTGTTCATTGTTTTACCTTACTACTTCCAGGCTGGATGTTAGCGACCTTCCAGGGTCCTTTCCTGACCTGCATCAATTGCACTAAACTTTCTATTACTTACTTACTTACTACTTGACATAGACATTCAAGGTCATTATGTTGCTACCACCACCGGTCTTTAAAAACCTATGTAAAATGGGAAGTTGTGTAGAACCCTACACCAAAACTAACGCAAAAAAAATTACAGAATAGAATTGAGAGCAGAATCAAACTATTTACATGCAGTAAAACTGGGAAACAGGCATTGTTCCTATTGTTCCTATTGTTCCTATTGGAAATACTAATGGAAAATTCGACTGGGCAGAAAAAAATTTCAACTGGTCCAATTTTTAAATGGACCAATACCTCTAATAGATATTTTCAACTGGACTGGTAACCAACAGTAGAATATGTTCAACTGGACTAGAAACTCCAATAATTAAGAAAGGCTTCGTCAACTGGTGTACTAATTAAGTGGACCACTTACTCTAGTGGATTTTTTCAACTAGACCAATTCCTTCAGAATATTAGCAAATGGACTGGTAGGAACTGTCAATAGAATTTAACTCTACCAGTAACCAACAGTAAAATATGTTGGCTGGACCTCCTGGATATTATCAAATGGTCCTGTAGCAATTTTCAAGGGCAATTAACTACACCTATAACCAACATCTAATTAGACTTTTACTCCAGTAAGGAATGTTTTGTTAACATTTGAACTGGTTAGTTGGACCAGTTAGTTGGCATTTGGTTTTATCAATTGGAACAATACTTGCAGTAGGTAGGCTATTTTGAACTGTACCAGTAACTCAAGGAGATTTTTTTAACTGCACCGGTAGCAACTGTCAATGGCATTTAATGGGACCAGCTGGACCAGTAACTCCAGTAGGGAATGTTTTGTTAATATTTGAAATGGTTAGTTGGACCAGTATGCAATCATTTGATTTTATCAATTGGAATAATACTTGCAGTGGTAGGCTATTTTGAACTGTACCAGTAACTCCAAGAGATTTTTTAATTCGACCAGTAGCAACTGTCAATGGCATTTAATGGGACCAGCTACTCCAGTACGGAACAGTTCATCAACTGGTGAACTAATTAAATGGACCAGTAACTCCAATAGAGTTTTCCAACTGGACCAATTCGTCAAGGATATTATCATAAGTAATATCACGAGTGACGAAGGAGCTTTATTGCCAACTCAAGCACGAACGAGGTTAAGGGAAGAAAAACTTGAGTGCTCCAAAAATATCGATAACTTACACACAGCAGAAGAGGTATTTAATCAGTGTATCTCGCGAGAATTATTTTATTGGCAGTTTATTAATAAATCAGTTGCAAACATTTAAGGGCGCACGTAAGAATTCTCCATTTTGTATTAATGTTGTTGTACTTTATTATTTTTTTAGGCTTACGTAAACTAGCCTTTCACTTTCGGAGTTTCAGTTTCGTTTTTTTTAATATGCTTCAGTGTGCGGAGAAACGATCACAGAATGTCACTGAAAACTTTAATTTACATGTTAACAAAATTATACTAAATATTTATGTAGCAGTTAAATTAGCTATACGTGTTTACATCCATATTCATTATTTGCATTTATCTAATCGCAAACGCTTTGCTACTGTGATGGACGATTTTGGCAAACTACGTTCTAACCAGCTGCCAGTCCAGTCATACTGTTGCTCGCTGTCTCGGTTGCTATGGAAACGAATACAGCTGCGCTATTAAAAACTGTTTATAAAATAAGTTCGAGTGACAATTATTCCTGGAGTGAAGACGCATTGCGGGCGTGTAAGTACATTGTGTAGCTCCTGGGAAGCGTGTTTATTATGGTGTAATGCATTACTTACAGCAGCAATAAATGAATCAGGCCTAACAACCAATTCTATCGCCATGTTAAACAAATTCTTCTTTATGCCGGTTTCATTAGTTAGCTCCAGTCAGAAACAGAAGTCGTTGTCGCAATTGACGTCCCGTCGAAAACAATGAAATGTAATATAACCTAAAATTTTCTCACACGTTGAATTTAGCTCTTCATTCTTTAATAAGTGATTAATTAAGCCTTTTTAGCAATTTTAAGTATGCGAATCTGGTGTTATGTGATGCCAACTAGTTATCATTCATGCTTATCTCTAATGCACTAGTACGCTTATCACTTATTAATCGCCCTCTTGGTACACCATGCAGAGTACTGATGAGAATCTGCGGGCTGTGATTGGCTCATACGTCAAAACTATCCTCTTCCCATTGGCTAAAAAAAAAGGGAGATACTCAACTGGATCAGTAGCAGCCGTCAGCGGTAATCAACTAGAATGGTAATGAACAATAGCCTATAATCAGCTGAGCCAGTCTGTCCAATGGGTACAAGTTCGAAAAATCAGAAAGTTTGTACCGGATAATTTGGTGACCGGGATGGCAGAACCAAATAATGCTAATCGGGAAGTCTGCACGTTTCCTATTTTGCAACTTCCGACATGTTTTCCTTGGACTGCCTCATCACTGTGGGTAAGTCAACCTCATGAATTCAACATTAACTGCTTGTACGCTGTGGTCTGGAACTAAATCCCAAAACCACACAGATTCTTTTATGTGTGTGGCATTAAAGCTTTTTAGGTAAAAGAAATGCGTAGTTGAGCATAAAAAAGAATGGTTTGTGGCTTCCATTAAATATTTTCTTAAATTGGCCAGCCGATAACGGCACTTAGCAAAATTAACCCGAAAAGTAGTGGTGCACGCACATATCGTCCGAGTTGTGGTATGTGAAGGGTGTTTTTCTTATTGCTCTTTTCTGCAGAAAAGCAATACATAATGAAATGCGTGCGTTCCTTTATTTTATTGTATTGCTTTTCAGTAAGCGATAATTAAAATGTCATAACAGAGTACAGCATCACTAACTGTTTCATAATATATTATGCCTGATTTGATGTGATTGCTAAGAATGACTTATGTGTGAGAATTCAAGCTCCAAGTTCGATCAGCATCAGGCTCACAGAGGCTGGGTGTGTGGGGACACAGGTTGTGTTGGTGCTGTAGGGATACCTCAAGGGCTTTACATAGTTCGTTCGATTTGTAATGTTAATTATGCCTTGCGTAGTGTGTACCCAATATCATGCTTTTAGATCGACGTGCAGGATTTTGTTGCTTAACAGGTGTACTAATGAGGGCAAACACACCCAACAACCACAACAACAAAAAATGCCAAAGTCCCTAGCCAAAATTCGTACCTACGTTTTAAGCTATAAAACTTAAAAATTGGTTCATTTGTTCGATCGCCAGTTGAAGGCAAAGAGTCCCAAGAAGAAGAACAACCACCACCACCATTAGAAACGACCATACTGTGGGCGCTGAACGGCTCAATTGTTGTCAATTGTCAAATGCAATGAAATAGATACGACACGACCCCAAATACCGAATTTCGTTGGTCTACGTTTATGCTGGGCATAACTATACGATTTCCAAGTGTGACATTTAACACGGAAGTTAATGCTGATGCTTACTAAGGACCGCGATACTGGAGACCTGGTCACGGTTGCAACCTTAATAACGAGTTCAGTGAGTTATCTCTACGTCAGTGGACATACAAGTAGCAATATTATGATTGTGACTTTAATAACGGGTGATGCCAGTGACCCTATAGGTAAACGTGATACGGAAATGATCTGGAGAATGACTGGTTAACTGGTTTAAATCCGTGTCACGTCACTCGAATGAAACGTAAGTGCCAAAAGGTGGCTTACAGTATCATGTTGTTCCTGGGTATGTTTTTCCCCGATGGTCTATTCCAAATTTTCCTTTATATTATTTACTGTGATTCACGTGTATTTATTTAGTTAAAATATTAAGCTAGCATTAAACAAAACTGTACAGAGTTCTCAACCTTCAGATATTTGAAGCAATGATAAAAGCAATGTTACTTACGTAGGCCTACAGCTTCCCTGTTGTGAACTAAACAGCCTTTTCTGTTGAAAGACTTGTACACCGTATTTTGAAATCGATGTTGGCTACAATTATAAATAATGGCTACAGCATGAATTTTGGTTAATATTTAATAGGCTCAAGACAGGTTCTATACGTAGTTTTGAGTTTATTGCTGGAGAAGCAATTTGATGTCAGTTTGGATCAATACGTCTAACGTGTGAGGATATATAATGGCATGACAACCAATACACTCGTACGTTCTACCATATCTCGAAAGGCAACCACCTTTTTTTTTATTTTATTTTACCTAACTTCGAACATATCAAACGTCAATAGTAGGAAATAGGCTCTGGACCGATTACAGGCGGAGTAGATTACAATTTATGTTTATTGTTTATGTTTATTATTGCGCCTTTGGCAGACATACAATTTTATTTTGAAATCAGCTTGTAATGCTAACTCAGATCACACTGACATTTCCAGATTAGACTTTACGTTTTCAAAGTGTAGCTTAAAAACGGCATGGGCTTTTGATTTTTGGGTCATATCACCGGAAAGCTCTCATCAGGGCAATCAATTTAATATATTTGAATGTCAAAATCGGTCTAACATTGGTGTAGGTGCTGCATTTTTGACCGGAATTGAATTTTCGGCTATAATACCACGTGTGCTTCTACGAAATCGATCATTTGTGCGTTTTAGCACGAAACTCATTTCTAGATTTAATTTCCCGAGACCAAAGATCGAGGGAAATTTGTTGGAAAAGAGTTGAGTGCTAAAACGCACAAATTATCGATTTCATAGAAGCACGAGTGGAATTCGGTTAGATAATTTTTGTATTTCTTTCCTCAAAACGATTCTCAGAAGTGATTTCGTTTTAGGGTTTCACTTTCGATTTGCAGGGAAATTATCAAACGTAGTATCCCAAGAGCTAAGGAAATTATCATATAATTTTTTCACCTCGAGTGTTTTGGCCCCTAAAAACTCACAAGTGCTATTTAGGCAGACGTTAATTTATCTGCCAATAAATAGCACGGGTGAGTTTAATGGGCCAAAACACGAGTGTTGAAAAAAATTTGATAATTTCCAATAGCTCTTGGGGTATTTAGTTAGAGAGTTTCACGTCATATTTCAGTATTCAGCACTCTAAATTTCGTATGCAACATTTAAAAATTTTTATAAAAGTCGCGCTGCCGTCCAAATATCGGCGCGCCGATTGGCACTACGGCCGCCAGGAATAAAATTGATATTCGCCGCCGCTGAAGAATTTTTCATTGGCGCACACCTCCAAACTTTTTACTTTAAACAATTCCGTAATATTAAATTAATAAATGCAGTACATAATATTATTTTTTCTAAAATTGCAAGAGTAAACAAAAAAAAACCAATCAAATACGTACTGTAGTGGAGTGTAATAAATTTCAAAACGGTGCTGAGAATTTGTTGCTAGGTTATGGTAACGTAAAGCCTAACGACGCAGTCCGGCTAACGACGAGCTTCGCCGCCGGATTCTACGTGTGGCTGCAGGCGTCGCTCACGGAAACGAACGACACAGTGAGTATTTCGAGAGAAAGGCCTTCCGGATTGTTTTTGGTAGGAAAATACATACTTTTATTTGAAATGAATTCAACAAACTTATCGTAACGTGTCAACTGTGTAAGGTTTGACGCGAGTGACTGCCAAAAGCGTATCAACTTCTGAAAGCGCTCGCCATGTTTTGCACGATTTAGCATTACACTGCGTCGACCAATGAAAGCTGCAGGATATTGCCTAACTGATTTAGTTTTAAATTTAGCCAATCAACATCGACTTACAGTGATAATCACGCAGTAGCTTTTGATCAAGTAAGCAAATTCGGTCAGGGAAATTCTCAGTGTAATTCGGTTTCGCTTTTGACTTGCAGGGGTCTTTTCAGTGTAAGTCGACTATGGTCTTCGTTTTGCGGAAAGAAAACGAAAATTCTCAAACTAAGTCTACTAGCCAAATCGATTACAATCTGCTCACTTGACTCAGACATTGTTTGAAGCGCCGTTGCTCTAAATTTAAAACCTAAAGTACTTTTCTTTGCTTTTTTACTCCTATTTTTCGAAGCCATTATTATTAGTTTTCACATTCTCGGTGATTAATTTGTATTTCCGTAAGTCTTATGGTTTTAGTGTGGCTGGAGCTCGTATCCTTTTCGTTTGGGGCTCACAAATTGGCGCAGTGTATTGAAGATATGTAATGGAACTATGTTCGCGATTGTTTTTATCACGCATCACTGTGTTGAGAGTCTGTGTTGCTATAGTAACGGTGAATTTCAAAACAGTTACACGTGACGTTTTAGTAATTCTCACTTCGTATAAATGCATTGGCTGCTGCGTACGTTCGTTTTGTTTACACAGTTTCACCACCCGTCTGGGATTATTCCCTTAACCAGTCAACCCGCACTTTTGGTCGACATGTTGAAAGGAATTATCCATGCATTCTTTTCAATGGAAGCGAATATGTGGAATTTACTGAATTATGAATTTATGAATTTACTGAATTTGGTTTTTTGGAGTGTGTACCTTTCTGTTGTGGTTTAGTTGTGGTTAAAATGTGACAATCAAATATATGTCGAAAAGTATGTCGAAAAATGTTGTTAGTTGTAAGGAAGCGATGCCTCGTTAATTGTCCGTGTTTTAAAAAGTTCACTTGGTAACCCACAGTACGGTGCATGGTTTGTTGAAATTCCTTAACTCTTCAGAATTCAAAATTTACAGTGGTGAACGTTAGCTCGATAAATTAGATAAAAAGTTAATTTCTTTTTTACTAATTGTTCGATTTAAGACAAATTTGAGCTCAATAATACTTTGGTTGTTTCACGCAATATAGTAAATTTCATTCCAAAATGACCTTCCATTTAGGCGCCATCCAGACTACAAACGCTCAACCAAAAATAACAAACTAACAAACCAACCAACCAACATTTTGTAATTCGCTACCCGTTTTGGGCTACACCATGATCGCCTCACTTGCTCCTTTCCACCGAAACTTATCCATCGCGTTCAAGAACGATAAAGATTCGATTTAAAATTTGGACGAAAAGCAACCAAAGATTTATTTACAAACATACAAATTTGGATACTTGTGTAAGGTTTTAGTTTTGAAAGTCCCATAACCATCGCTGCACATGGCATGATCTTTATCTTTCACCGTAATAACAGTAATGAAAACCATTGTTCTTTAATGGTGAAAATCAGAATAGAATCATCGAACATACTGCACTTTTTCAGGGATAAATGGAGGATAATTGTTTCTAGCAGTATGTCACAAAAATAAAAAATGCTTTAATTGCATGAAATGATGCTTTCTCTATAAATGTTGTTACCGACGATTATATTATACACAACATTTGTGTTTTCTCAAACTGTGTACTTGTTCAGATGTTCTGTTAGGTGTCATAAGGATAGCAGTACTGCTGGATTACATGGTGTTACTCAGCCATGTTATACAAAAGAGTCCTTGATGAGGTAGCTGTTTCCTTAATTTTTATTTTTAAGTTTTTGTTTGATTGTGGAAGAGTCTAATCGTTGTGTCGGTGCATAAGAAGACAAACTCCTGTGATTCAAAATATTGTATATAATTTGCACGCATCTGTACTCCTTGTAAATAAATGGGGAGTTTAAGAGTTATATACTGTCTTTCTATGACAAGCAAAGTATTCTTTTCAAGGGTCAATTTGACATTGAGCCCCGTAGGTTGACTTGTTTGCAATTGTTGTGTGTTCTGGAAGATTGGACGATGGCTTTGAGTATTGAATCTTCTGTTGATGATATTCAGATTGAATTCGCAATGGCGTTCGAGTTGGTCAGTCACCCAAAGCTGCTGACAAATCTGAAACATTACGGTTTCATTGGTAAGGTTTTGCGTTGGGTTACAGACTTATTTCCCAGTTGCATCCAACAGGCTGTAGTTGAATCATCTGATTCTAAAGAAACTATAGTTATCAGTTGGGGGTTCTGTTGAATCCTTCAGCTCACTTCAATTTATTTTGTTAATGGACTAGTTAGCAAGTGGCTCAAGTATCACTCTACAAACTTGCTATTGATGTTAATTTGATTTATTTTTTGCCCAATAAAATCCTATTATTGGAGTCATTTCAATAAATATCAAAGTGGTCTATAGAGTGGCAGCTTCCATTTGCCTCACATAAATTTTCTATTTTTTACATTGGTAATTCCAAATATTCACATGATTACTCCATTTCTGGGTCTAGTTTAGACAATGAAAAATAAGACCTGGGCATCTGGTCCACATCAGATCTAAATTTCTCAATGCTCTGCGCTAAAGTTGCTAAGACTTCTTTTCAGCAGGTGGCACTGGCACAACGTAGTTTGATAATGTCTCATGTCTCATGTTATTAGGTATATTTCGACAAATCCGTTAAAAAAATTTGTTTTGGTAGATTCATGAAAAACAATGATTGTAATGGTTATGTGGTGAGTGTCATGATTATGTCATGAGTGTCATGGCTATGTTATGTTAAACTGATATTTGTCATGATGCGTCGTTATAAAAGAATCATTATAAACAATGATTATGTCATGACTTTCGTTGTTATGTTGATATCTGTCATGTGCAGCATCATATCAAGGTCATGGTATAATTGTCATGATTATGTTGTGCTAATTTTTTATTTGTAATGATCAGCATGATGATTGTTCTACAATAATTAAACACGGAAAGCCAAAGGCTCAA
>JAHWFP010115344.1:0-12585 GCA_023313725.1 Lithobius niger | reverse complement strand
TCATTGCCTCCTCAACACCTCAACGCTTATACGTACTTATAACTAAACGCTCTACCAATTGACAGAACAGTTGACAATCCTATCGAATTAAGAAAAAAGGGATATCTTATCTGATTTCATAGGTTTTTTTTGTAGTAACGCTTTATTATAGAATTTGTTTTGACATGAAAGTGAATTTAAATGTGCCCAATGGAGAGATGTTTGGTCAGAAGTGTGGTCACTTGTAGTTTCCAAAAAGATAAAACATTTTAGGATTATTATGTAAACTCACAAAGGAACGGTCGTTTGCTTCGGTGAATGTTGGGATATTTTTCTATCCATCAAAATGTTGGTTTCATGAAATATGGTCACTTTTTCATATTTAAAGTATTAAAAAGTTCTTTTGTTGGGATTAGAGTGGTGTGTTTTTTTGTGTTTGCTGAAACAATGTGAGTGTACAGTTAAAAATGAGCCCTATTAAAACAAGATCGGACTTCTAGGACGTGAGCAGTGTTTTCTGTAGTGAAAAGTGCAATTTTTTCCTTGGAAAGTTTGGCTCCTTTTTCATTATTGTTACTATTAATTGTTGGTAGTGACGCTCGCCGAATTTTTTTTTTTTTCCTGGCCGCTTGTATTTTGTACAGTCCTGTGCTACTACCGGTCATGGTTCAAGCCTACGGACCATAAGAAACAAACAAAAAGGGCCCCCTCCTTAAGATTTTACCTAACTTTACGACATTCGACCATTTTAGCGATAGTGTCGAAACCTAGTACTTGGCTGTTAAAATTAACGTAATTCCTTTACCTTAACTACATTTTTGTACCTTCGTCACTCTGGATGACGAACGAATAATTCTTAGAACCATTACTACAAAAACCTCACGACACAATATGTAATAACATTGTCTATATATAGTCGAACATTGTAATTACGTTATTTATCCACTTTCAGCATTACCGGCGTCTACATGTTGTCTGTTAAATAGTTGCGCGCTCAGACAACAAATATACGTTGGTAATTCTAAAACGATGATTTTGAGTTACATTGTTCGAACTATGAAAAATAGTATAAAATGATATAGGCCTACCTTTCTCCGTTGAGTGGTCGTATGTAGTGGAACTGGACACGTCTTTCAGGAGCTCGAAACGTATACTTTCTGACTCAGGCCAGGACTTGTAGCTGTGAGGATGTTGGCTTCATCTTTTATACGTAACGGATTAGTATTGTCGTAGGTACAAGCCTATTTTTTGTGTCATTTACATGTACTCGACGAATCGTACGCTTTCCTTACACTTACAATTGTAAACCTGGCTACGGCCTCCAATTGGCTAGCCGTAATGATTGACATCACTAACGTCGATAAGCCTACCTTCCGTCATGCCCGAGGCTATTTTCGTACGACGTTACGTTCGTTCCAGCAAATGAAACTACTCCATTTTTTTAGTACGGCTCCTCCTACTAACGCTTCGGGCTATTCACTCATCCCATTCCTTATAACTACCCGATTCGTATTCTGGAAGGTTATTTTTTATAATTCGGTCTTTGCTCAGGTATTTTTGGTCTACGTGACGGTGACGCGTGGGGGTGGTAATTGGCGTCCACTTGAGTGGTGTTTGACGTATCCTTATCACTAGGTATTGACAGGTGAGGCCAACATGTCTGCTTTTTTAGGAAAAGGTTTCCAATACAAAAAATTATGGCGCCCGTTAGTCGGCATATTAATTTTTTAGATGCATTCCAGAAGATGGTTCGGTTTCCCTATTTGGGCATGGGTCCGTGGCAAGGCCGTTTTTTTACCCGTATGGCCTCCCTGGGCCACTTTTTTTTTACTATCATGCCATTAAGTCCCGTGTCTTTACTTGTAAAACCAATATATGGTATTTGAAAATGTCATTATTGAAATCTGATTACGATTGTACGCACGTGATGGTATGTGGAGGGGATGTGATTTTGTCATTGACACCTGGGACATAAAAAAGAGTGACATTGCCACCCAATTAAGGGTCCTAATGGCCTGTCTGGGAACAACATGTTCTTTTTTTTTTTATTCGTCCATTTGTTTCCTTTTTTTGCTCGCGTAAAGTTGATCGAAGGTCGAATATGGGTGGGCTTTTCGCCCACGTGATATCCACCCATAACGGATTTTAACTACACTCTCCAATTCCACTAACACACGTCGTTTCACACACTCCAAATTGTGACTAGTGACAAACAGGCTGCTTGTGGTGGTACGTACACTTTCATACATTTGTTAGCTATTTTTCAGGTATTTTACGTTTGTTGGTCCGTCTTTTTATTAACCAATTCTTGGTCAGATCCCTTGCCTCCACAGGTTGGAGTGTTTTTATTTTTATATTTTTTAAAAACATTTTTATGATCGACAGACGTAGTATATGAGCAAATTAACGAAATGTATAACTTGTATTTTTTTTCCCTCCATCGAACACCTTGCCTCGCACACAACCATACGTGTTGTTGTCGTGAGGGAAAAGCTTCACGGCCACGAGGTCAAGCTGTTCGATAAGCTACACCCGACCTACTTTCTCTTTTATTTTGACGAAACGTAGGCCTACCTCCCTACATGTTGGATGAAAACCATTTTATATCCTCTTATCTTTTTTTTTATGACTTTAAACCTACTAACGTTCGATTTCAGGAAAATAAATGCCTCGCACCGAACTTCATCATTGGTACGTATTGTAAACAGAAACTAACAAAATATAGCTTGTTTTTAACACTTTAACGATGATAGGTAGTTACAGGGACGCTCGACTTATTTAGTCGAGTAGGTCCGAGCTTGTCAGAGAATCAAATCCAAGCTTGCTCGGAAGGGACTAATATCGGTTCCGACTACGCTCATCGGAGTGTAGTTTTTGGTTTGGTTAGGTTTCCAAATAGGGATTTAGTTAAGTATTAACAACGCTTTATAAATCGTCGATCTTCTTCTTCTCCCACATCAACGATGGATGGTCGTGGTGGTAGGATGGAGGCAGCTCTGGTGGTGGTTGTTGTTGTTGCTGCTGCCCCTCCACTGCTACAGTCGTTGCGTACAACACGCTACGTAAGCCACATACATGATCGTATGAGTGGAGGTCGAGCACGCCTAACCTAACCTAACCTACTATAGGTTACTACACAAGGTGGTGTAACAGACTCTTTGTTTACACCACCTGCCTAGCCTGTGCCTGTCTAACCTACCGTTTTTACACGCCCGCATGTTCGAATCTGTGACCGTCATGTAACACATCTACTGTAACCGTAACCTGTCATCGGCTGTCGTAACCCGTTCGATCCCTCCGAAAAGCTTTTGCCCTGTTCCCGACGCTAGGCGACTGTTACGGTTATGTTAAATATGTTACAGGACGGTTACATACACTACTATGGCCACCCCACTCCTTTAAAAGTAATTTGTTTATTTAAAATACATAGTAGTTAAAGGAGTGGTTTCTTACTTATTGTTTACTTAAGTGGCCCGACTTAAATAGAAAATACCAGTTCTACACCCCCATCTGTCTCTTTAAAATAACACAGGCAGAGCCAACATTCAGATTTTTGTTGTTATTTAATGTTATTTTATGTTTATTTAATGGCCACTGTGGCGTTTCATTCATCTAAGCTTTAAATTTCAGCACTAAAAAAAAGAGGCGTCAACAACAACAACAAAAACGAATTTGCCAGCAAAGAGTTGACATCCAAAAAAATGTATGATTAATTTTACCTTAGTATTACGAAGTTTATTTCAATTTTGTGACACATTAGCGTCAGTGGTGGATTTAAGAAAACAGCCTTGTGGGGCAAAGCCTTATAAGGCCCCCTACTTTCCCGAAATTCTGAAGACTTTCTTTTTTGTTACCTGAAACTTAGTAAACATTCTTTGTTAGTTCTATTTTACACTTTTACGTCGAAGGCCGGGGGGGGGGGGGGGGGGGTGGGGCGCAGCGGCCCCCCCCCCCCTTAAATACACCCCTGATTTGATTAGCGTTATTAAACCTTGTCATCTTATGAAACCAAAACGAAATCGAAACTCACGTACGGTTACAGTCTGGCTTGGGATGAATATACACCATAGTGTCCTGCCATCTATCGGTGAGTTTACACATTAACACAGAAAGATTCGTGCGTGGGTTCGAATTAGTTTAAAAACACAGTACATAAGTGAATTTCAGCTTAACATTAGTACTATACAGCCATCAACCTTAATATATACTGTCCAAGCACTGTGCTAGATGGAGACTTGCTAATACGCATGTCGTTGACTCGAAACCTTAAAAAATCTCAACAACGTGTAATAAAAAAAGAGTACATCAGGCTTGAAATACATAAAATGATTTAATAAGCAAGATTATTTTGTACAGTTATTATTATTGCTGTGAGAACAGATTTGTTAAAAGATTCCTAAACATGGTGAGCAAGATCTAACACTTAACATTTACGTGACCTCTCTTTGCATGTATTAGAACGATAAAAAACACAGAAATAAACCCAAGGTTATTCAGAGTTCATGCTGGAGATGATCTTAATCCCATTCCTCTACTGGTGCTGTCCAACAATAAAAAAAAGAACAACAAAAAGTTCAAATTGACGAGCCAACTTCAATCGTCGTTGCTTCAGTTCATATGCTTTTCCCCAGTGCACTCAGCCATTGAAGTAAAAATTTATAGTGAACGTCATTAATTTAAACTTGTTTCTGGTATTTCATTTCGTTTCTGTGCTAACATTCATGAGCTAGGTGATTTAAAAGTTCTTATTAATAAAGTCTTAATGATCAAAATAAAATTATAATGCATGGTGTTTACAGATCTGTCGTCTGTCGTGTGCCGCCTCTAAGTCTAATATTGATGATCTATCACCGCTTTCTAGTTACTGTGTATCTCGGCTGGTATTGATTTTCAGTAAACAAGTTTGCAAAGAGGTCGGTAGACGGCGGTTGTTGTTTGATCCGTGTATCTCAATACTGTGAATTCAAATATCGGCGTAGGCTATACACCAAGCATGTTGATGAACTGGTTTCTTGGTTATTTTATAATGAGGTGTCAATAATAAAGCATTAGTAGTCAAAACACAAACTGAAAAGGTGTCCCGCTAATACACTATGTTTAAATCTATGTCTATGGTTGATAGGTAGGCTTTAGGCAAGACATTAATGTGGTGCCCTCTATCGTCGCATGGCGCATGTCGTACGCGGCGAGTTTTGAACTTGCAATATTTGAAGAAAGAATCACGTTACTAAATAGATTTAGGAGAGTTTGATGTTTTAATTCGATGCATAAGCTACGGTGGCCCTGGAGGCTCACTTCTTTTCTACGTTATACTTCACACATACAACTGTGAACTTCACAATGTACTTCACAGTTACAGCTGCGAACTACATACTTCACACATACAACTATGAATTTCACACATATATCTATGAACCCCATAGTTGTATCTATGAACTTCATACTTCACACATACAAGTGAACTTCGTAGTTATACATATGAACTTCATACTTCACACATCCAACTGTGGACTTCACACATACAACTATGAATTATGAAGTTCATAGATATAACTATGAACTTCGTAGATGTAAGGGTGAAATTCAAAGCTGTTATGTGTGAAGTATAAAATACGAATGAAGTGAGTCTCCAGGGCCACCGTAATAACCGGTGTTAATGTTCTGTACTTTTACAATAAATTACCGAATTAACCTGGCCTTGATAAGTTGACTGTCTTTAGAGTCATATCATTGTATTATTTCACAACATATGGAATACACCTTTCAGTTATCCAAGTAGGCAAGGGGGCAAATCCAACATCTCATACTTACGGAATACTACTTCTGGTTCTGCAATGTCAACCCCCACCCACAACTCAACATAATATGGGAAATACTACTTCCGGCCTAGGTGGACGTACTTTTCTCTGATGTACACTACACAATCAGTACCTTCCTAAACGACCGAACAGAGCGAACCAAACCCACCACTGTAGGTGACAGTGTGGCTCATTCCCTACTAATAGCCGTTTTGATGCGGCTGGATTGACGTCAACCATCGTCATCGATGAATCTGTTTACGGCAAAACTGTTTCCTCACGCATGCTCAAACCTCCATCACCGGGAACTATCTTCCCCGAGATGGTTTTCAATTTGAAAGTGCTTTCGCGTGGTCACATCTATTAGCCAATCATGATCAAATCCGTTAGCCAGGTCTGGTCGCGGTGAAGGTATGGCGTTTCGAATGCTCTGCTGAGCTTGTTGAGTTTGCTGAGCTGTAATTGTAGTTTAGGAAGGTACTGAACGGCTGATGCAACAGTACTGCACACGCGCGACGTCAAGTTTGGAGCCAAACTGTCTCTAACAGTGGTGCGTTCGGTTCGCTCTGTTCGGTGCTTTAGGAAGGTACTGAATGTTTCGCTGGGAGAGGTGGAATGAAATGAAGCAATTTACATCCAAGGTCTGCAGAGATAAATGTGGACGGGTTTCAGCTGAGAAAAAAATCCATGAATGACGGAATGATGGAGGAAAACCAGTATGCAGTACGTATCACTAAAATACTTTGCTTTAATGTTTTTTTTTTTTGTTGTTGTTTTGGTTTATTGTGCTGTATTTATTCTTTTTTGGGAAAGTTCTAGGTGATAGGGGCAAAAACAAAAGTATATTCAAAAAGTTATCAAAGTGGTGTAGCCTAAAAAATTACAGAAAGAAATCATACATCAAACATCATAAGAAAAGGCCAGACGACTGGCTGGGTAACTCTCCCAGTATTCACTCATATAATAAACTGATAATCGCCTACAATTTAACTAGAACTTTGCTGTACGTCGTTTATCATTGTAGGTGTGGCTTGGTTTACGGGATGTACACTTTGTTAAAAACGCTTAGCACGTCTGCCATGCATGAGTTGTTAGTTTTGTTCCGGTGTAATTTTGATGGGGAACCAGTCCCATCCCTCCTCTATCTCACTACCCCCACATCTTGGCAGTTTACTATTTTCTTGCAGGATATCGGACGAAAGCCTAACTGGAACATCGTCTAATGGATAATTGTCTAATATCTGCCAATACAGAAAATCTGGAAAATCATCTAATCGAAATATCAGATAATTGTCTAACTGGACAATAATATGGCTGCAGTTTCTAATGTTATTATTGTTATATGCACAGCTGCAGCAAGCACAGCAGTGCGAATAACGCAGGGACGTTAGACGATTTTCTTTTATACGAATTTCATGTTAAACTATTTTCTGTCATATGGTTATACTGTGTATGTTTTTCCAATTATGCCATTTTCTAGTTAGACGATCATCCTTCTCCCCTCTCTCACCAGTTAGATGGTGCAGCAAATGTCGCTTGTCTTTAGTGAGATACCGGTTCATTGCCTTACTGTTATGTGTAAGGAAGCTTTTGAAATCGTATTTTGGTGCGAATACTGGTCGGTTCGTTAGAGCACTCAGCTGCTTTTCCGATTGTCAGTTTGGCTACCATAACAACCGCAGTGCCTAGGATATGATTATGTATCTTGTATCTGGTGTCCGGGAAGCATGGGTACACAGAAACATGGTTCTAGCTCTCTTCCTGGAACTCCGTGCCACGTAGGACTCTGTTATGACAGAATGGGTGCAGTACTCTCTGTGTACTATAGGTGTTGACAAGGGTTTCACGATTGGGGACTGTCCTTTTTCTACACATGTTGGGGTCATTGTCTAGTGTCCTGGTGACTAGGTGTGGGCTACCCTGGGAAGTTGCTTTAGCCCTATTCTGTTTGCAGCGGTGTTGAACAATGTCATTGCTGAGCTGAGTTGACACACAAATATTGTGGCCTTTGCTGATGACACAGCGGTCTGGCTGGTAGGTGCTGACGTTGCCGCTCTGGTGGAGTCAATGCATCAGGTCGTCATTCTTGCAAATGCACTGTTGGAGTAAATAGGCTTGGCTCAGTCACAAGAAAAGGCTGAGGAGATTGTTTTTACCCGAGGCACACCAGTAGCAGTCACTTTAGTGATTGGGTCAACACAGGTGTTCACCACAACGGTGGTGAGGTATATGAGCATGCTACTGGACTGACGACTGAGTTGGTTCTGTAATGTTGCTCCTATGAAGCAGACTGTTGCTGGCAGACTCAGGTCACTTAAATTGTTGTCCTGTGGTAAACTCATGGCTAAGCGGTCTGTATTAGTTTTGTTTTATTGTGCCTATGTAAGGCCCTGCATAGATTTGCACCCACTGTTCCTTGCTGGTACATGTAGGCTGACAGACTGCTTGCACATCCCATCAATGAGCATCTCCGTGTGATCACGTGGTGTCTCCCCTCTACCCCGGTTCTAGCGCTTCTTATTGAGGCTGGATAACTCCCAGTGCACCTGCATGCAGTGGAGCTTCTTGTGAACCTCTGCCTCCGCAGCATATGGAGAGGAACGTTGGCTGTTGGTTGGCGTACGGCGGGTCCTCTTTGACTATCACACACTAGGTCCCATAGCATGGGCAGGGCAGGGGGGCATCCCTTCCCTTGGAACCGTTCTTTCATGTCCCCGCCCTGCCCTTGGGTGTGGTCCACTGGTCTTGATTCAGTCTGTGACTCAGCGCAGCTGTGCAGCATGAGTGGGCAATTGTGATGCGTCTTTGTGACTGCTAGGCAGGAGGAATTGGTGTTTTTGTACATAGTGTGAAATTAGTATCAGTCGATTTCTGAAGAAAGTAGGCTCTACTTTTGTCAGTGAGATGACGGCCCTTTCTGTGGCCCTGGATGCGGCCATGGATTTGGAGCTGCCACATTTTGTTATACGCACGAACTCAGCATCATGCGTGAGGTTTCTATGCCGGAGTTTAACGGGTATGGAGGTTGGTCATCCCCTAGTCCTGGAAGTTGGCTGGAAGCTTTTCCAAGTCTGTCGTGTTGTGGATGTAGAGATTTCGTGGTCCAGGACCACAGCGCTCTGTTTGGTAATGAAGTAGCTGATGAGTTCACACGTGTCGTCTTTGCCTCTAAGATTAATCGTGTTATTGTGCCCTGCGTGTCAAGCGACCTGTGCCCAGTCATTTTGGCATGGTGTCTGGTGTCATACAGGCCACTCACTGTATGGCATACACTCGAGTACTGTTGTCCCGCGTTCCTTGACTCGTCTTTCTGCTCATTTGCGGGTGTTAAATCACGGCTGCATACGGGTCCTCCTTCCTGTACAGTCATTCATTCCGTCTCAGGTATGCTCTCATGCCAACCTTTCAGTACGGGGAGGATGAGTCGGTGGTTGATTTTTTGTTCGTGGTCCCCCATCTCCGAGTCCGACGGCAGTCCCTCCTTGCGTGTCATGGCTTAGGAAGTGATCTTCCGAAGGCTCAGGATGTATCTCCTTACGCAACTGTAGGACCAGCTCATTTTCACGCGATTGTGGACCTTTGCCGTGCGTCGAACAAGGATGGCTAGATGGGATGGTGACTTGATGCAGGGTACATACAATGGGCACTTCTGGTTGGCTTGACGATGTGCGATTCATTGGAAGGTCTGAAGGACACACTTAGTTTTTCTATTGTTTCTGTCTATTTTTGGTGTTCGCAGTTTGCAGTTTTTGGTTTATAGTTTGTTGTTTGTTGTTTGTATTTAGGTAATAGGTAATACAATTCTGTTCCACTGCTCGTACTGAGTCCTCACCTGGTGCGGCCAGGTGTCGAACTAGTGACCGTTTTTACTTTTGCAGAAAACGTACGTTAAAAATTATGCTGTCTAGGTTTTTACCTAATAAAAACCAGGGGGTTTTGAGCAAGATCATGTGACCAGTCAATGTGTGTGCTTTACTTATCTTACTAAGCTGTTTAAACTATCTAAGAGGCCTAATTTTTCAAACTAAGCGTATGAAGTATGTAACATGCTTTACTCATTTAAGTAAAATGATTGAAGTAGCTAACTCGCTTCACTCGTGAAGCTAAGCTGTGTACAATACCTAACATGCTTTACTTATCTTACTAAGCTGTTTGAAAACCATCACTTGTGCTGTGAATAGTTCATGCATTTGTCAATTCGCAATAACAAGTGCTTAAACGGACTTAAAACAAGGAAGACATTTCATTTCTCGAGCCAAGGCCAACTGGAGTAGAGATTGCGTGTCTTGACTCCCGACTCTACGCCAGTTCCCGCATGAGCCAAGAAACTGAAGTGGCACTATGCCGATTGAAAGTAGGCAGAATCTGGCAACATCTAGTGTATCTCGTACTATCTAGCACTTGCTTGCATCAAGCGAATTGGAATGCACAATGTCATTTTTTTTACGATAGAAGCCTTCTTAATTATTAGGTGAAAATTTGGTACGTTCTCGTGAACCTGGGAGCATGCTGTACAGGTCAACAATATCACTGCCGCTAGATGGCGCCAGGGTATTCGCAAACAGTGATAGTGCCACTTTAAAGTCTCGTAGCATTACTTTACTAAAATGACATTTCGACGATGTTAAAATAATGAACCGACTTTGAGCCTTCCCTGCTACTTCTGTCTCAGACGACCTTTTGCAGACGGTGGAACACAAAGCCACAAAACGGATACAACTTGGGGTGCCTTTGAAAACTAACCTAAGTAACTCAGGTTGCAAAGAAACACGCTGTTGCATGTACTAATTGTGTTAGTCGTGCGAGATGTCGCGTCATAATCCTCTGATCTAGCTTGATCTTAGACGATTGCCTGTACATACGGCATTCAAATTACGTTCCAGGCAGTAGAGGTGGGCGCGGGTCCAATTTTTGGGAACCGAAATTACCCGCATTTACAGAAACTGGAACCGACCCGCAGGGACACACATAACATCAGAAACCGCAGCCATATATTACTGCCCAGTTAGACGATTATCCATTATACGATATTCCGTTTAGATGATGTTCCAGACTTTTTATTTAGGCAGATATTACTAGTCAGTTATCCCATTATACCATTTTCCAGTTAGACTTTCGTCCGAACTGAACTGAAAACCGAACCGACCCGAAACCGCAAATGTGCGCTATAATAAAACCCGACCCGACCCGAACGCGGTTTACCCGCGGGTAACCGCTAAATAAAAATCTAACAAAGACATTGATTACGAGAAAAAAAATTTTGAACACAAAAGAAAGCCACACGAAGACATTGTTTATAAATCAACAAGAGCAGTTCTTTAGTTGATTATTATTTTTTGTTCTTCAAAGAATTTGTTTTAGTTAGTTAAAAATAAGTTTAAAAAGTCTTGACAGCGTGCGTCCCTTCCTCTTCCTCAAGCGTGCATTTCCTGTTTGTACGGTTTAATTTGCTATTGACGGTGCACTCAACCTTCGGTTTCGGGTCGTGCATTTTCCTACCTCAATTGGCCTTACCTTCAGCAAATGGTGAAGGGAATCAAAGAAAAAAAAAACAATATTATTAAACAATAATATAGCCACGATTGTTTCGCATTTTCTGTGACACACGGTTATCAGCGGTTATTTATTTTAGCTGCGGTTCACCCGCGGTTTACCCGAAACCGCACGTAGTTTTATTTTTTAGACCCGCAGCCGCCCGCAGACCGCAGTAATTATTTTTTTTGGAACCGACCCGACCCGGAACCGACCCGAACCGCATCGAACCGCGGTTTACCCGACCCGCGCCCACCTCTAGGGGAACAGGGGGCTAACACTGCAAACGAATCGACTAACCGCCCAACCCAAACCGAAAAAAAAACAGGGGGGGGGGGGGGCGTTGCATTTATTTGTATTAATTTGCTGTGTCATGAGGATGAGTTTATGTTGCGTTCGGTGTCGGGTGGAAGAAGGATCGGTGTTATAATTCTATAAGTAAGCTTCAGGAATTAATGATTAAATCTTCAAAGTATCTTAACAGCAAGCACGTAAATAAACTCCTGCTTGCTGTTCAAAATAATACTGTTTGTAGTTTATTGCTGTCGCGTGACAATTGTTCTAGTGACGATTTTGGGTTAAAAATGCTGCTAATTCGTGACGTGTAAAGGCAATGAGAGCGACATTTGCTTTATCCAACCTGGTTACTTTTTGAAGGCACCCTTGGATAGTCTCTCGTCTGTGGACGTGTTGTATTTACAAGCTCGTGGTCATTTTAACACGTCGCAATTCTTTCATTTGTTACAGCGTACTCTAAAATGCCTAATCCAGCTGGAGAAGAGCTGTAGCACTGAAATTTATGTAGGCCTACAAGATGTTAGGCGTGTTGTGGCCAGCTTGGGGGTGGAGTGGGCATCGCCCCCGCCTTTTTCGAAAAATGCTGTTTTGTTTATAAAATAGTATTTTGGCAACAATTTTGCTTTGCTAACTTTCATAATAAAACGAAGCAAACGATGTTTGCGAATTTCACTGTAAATGTATGCAAATCGTATATGTGCTTAAAAGTGTCTACTCCCAAAACGGGCGAGGGATGATCGCCAAACTGGAAACTAGAAGAACGTTGAACGTAAAATCGTCTAACGCGAAATTCGTATAATGGAAAATCGCCTAACGTCCCTGCCTCGCTCGCGCTACCGTGCTCGCTGCGGTTACACATATAACATCAGAAACCGCAGCCATATATTACTGTCCAGTTAGACGATTATCCATTATACGATATTTCGTTTAGATGATGTTCCAGACTTTTTATTTAGGCAGATATTACTAGTCAGTTATC
>JAHWFP010115343.1:0-16509 GCA_023313725.1 Lithobius niger | reverse complement strand
TTGCAAAGGCAATTGCCCAGGTCAGCGAGCGCAGAAATTCGCCAATTCGCACCTGCAAGTCTTCTGTCCTGACGGTGGGATCCTACTCTTGCAGCATTCTTGACACTAAATGTATTGTAAACTTTCTAAGTAATGAGTGCAAATAACTATATGATACTGGCCTATCCGGGTGTGCATCGTTAAATAAGCGAGCTGCTCCGTTAAGAAGATGACGAGTTTCACCATAAAAGAAAATCATTTCAACTTTATCTTCGTTGGAACGAGGTTTTACTAAAGGATGGGATGGAGTAAGTACTAAAAGGATGTGCGAAAATGGATGAGCAATAGTGGACGTACGAAAAATGTACGATAAGGTGCGAGAAAAAACGAGGTGGAACAAATGTACAAAAAGGTGCGAGAAACACGATAAAATGCACGAGCAAATGGATGTACGATAGTATAAGGGTTCACGAAAATATCAAGCTTTATTGTATTGTGCTGACTTGGCAGTGATTTGTCACTTCAGTAAATCAATGGCCAACTTTTGAAACCTACCTTCAAGTTACATCATGTTGCGTCCTCGAAGTACAGTACCGCTCAAAAATAAATGGACAAACACAACAATAGATGTGCTGCTCCGGCCTGCGCTGTAAACAGGACGAGCACTTCCATTGTTGCAAGAAATCGCGGTAACGGAGAGCAATCTGTATCAAAACTCGCAGTAGGCCAACAATGCTTAAAGGGAGTAAACTGCAAATGTTCTGTCTACTAACGTTCGAAATAAGCTTAGTTTGATATGCCACGAACTGCTGGTGCCAGACAACGGAGCCCAACGAAATTTAATGCTGCAACCATCCACATAGCAATTCAGCCGACAGGTTGCTGAACAAGTTAGCTGTAATTTTCGCACTGTGTCGACGATTGTTCGAAGAGCCAAAAGTAAACTAGGATTATTTATCAATACAACTTTATTCTGAACTATTTTCACTTAAATTATGTTTTCAAACATGGGCTTTTCGCCTTTTCAACAGTATTGAAAGGACCGGCTCCGCCTTATTTACTGTTAATGACTTAAATACAAGCGTTCCAACTGTACAAAATATGTCCTGCTTTACGGAAACACTGTAAAATACTTTTAATAACGTATTTCGTATCATACTCCACGTTACTACTTATACATTAATGCATAATGAATAAACTGAACAGATAGCGTATATTGTTCTTGTTTAATGAGATTTTAATTGGAATAAGAGTGCCAGTGTCTTAGAGACTTGCAATTCAAAACTTTACGTAAAGAGAATTTATTTAATTAAGAAAAATCACATTCAAAAAGGTATATCTTTGGTGATCATGGGTCGGACCACAAACTTGGTTTTGGCCCTGATATCACTCCGGAACGGTACCTGATATAGAGACACACTGTTTTCACCCTTTGTCTGTGCGTCCAAAAATTAGTCTAAAAACACGGCAAATTAAAACATCGTTGCTACCTTATGGTTAATAGGCTTTATCGACGTAACTCGATGAAATAATAACATTTGATCGTCGCATTTGCCCACTACTGGAAGACATGCAACCGTAAAAGCAGAATGATTTTAAAAACGACACACAGTAGCTTCCTTTAAAATAATCTCTACACCGTGTGGATGGATAACTAGGCCTACCCTCGAACCAAATTCTCCATTAGCAGCAATTAAAATGGCAGGTTAAAAAATTAGACCTAAAAGCTGGAAATTAAGAATTAAATCACGTTACCACGACAACGTCAAGTTTCCGCACCGTTTTGCATACGTGAATAAAGCCCTAACCAGAGTGCCTGCTCGCGGCTGCAATGCGTCGCAGTATGGTGTCAAAAAGACTTCAACATTGGTCCTTAAACACAACACCAACCAAACGATTGCATCAATTTTGACCTTGTAGGCACGTAGTTACGCATTGCTTCGCACATAATTTGCTTCTGTCTGGAGAGAGCTTAAGCCTACTCTCGTACTCTATTTTCCGTTAGCTGATACTTATGAAATTAAAACGGGAGCTAAAAATTAGGCCTCAAAGCTGATAATTACTCGTAAAATCTAAAACTAGGCGTAAAAGCTAACACATTTTTAACTAGCAATTGTGTTTTAGATTATACAGGGTGAGCCAAATGTCCCTTGCGCCACAAGCCCTACAGCATTGGAATTACCCACCTGACTCGTGGGACTTTGTTTTGTCCCTAAGATGAGGGCCACCCCATGAGCTTGCCTTGGGACTCCCTGCTCCCCTTAAACTCAGATATGAAATTCAACTTTGTTCTCATGAGAAATGGACGTTTGGTTCCAATTGAGGAAATATGCGCATGGCGCAGCCAAGGTGATCGCCGAAAACGACATGCTAATTTGATAAACGGGATGCGTTTTATTATATCTTCATTGTAGCCCCACGTCCACATGAGGGCTTCCCTGAACGGAGCAGGAAATTGTCCGGTGGACCCGTCATAGGTCCTACATCACTGAGATTACACACCTGACGCATAGGACCGACCAACGTTTGTCCCTAACGATTGTCCCTAAGATGGCATTGGGACGCCACGCCCCCCTCAACCCCCAGTTACAAAGTTTCTCTTTGTTCCTTAAACTAAGCAGGAAAAAAAATCCTTGAGTTCGGCAGTTGATTGGGAACGTTCATGTAATACGTTTCAAGAAATAAGCTATCCCCCCCCCCCTCCGGTCATCATCAATCGTCATCAGTTGACGAACAGGCGTAGGTGATAGGGCCTGCGGTTTTTTATTCATGGGAGATGGCAGAAATCAACTGTTCAACCCAAGGATGTTAGTCATGTTTATTGTATGGAACAGAAATAAACTTGGTAATTATCGGAGGTTAAAGCTGGCAGGGTACCCCATGCATGACCCCCCCCCCCAGGTCCTTTGATGGGTGCACCGGACAATTATCCTGCACCGTGCAGGGCAGCCCTCATGTGGGTGTTGGGGGCTACATTGAAGATGTGATTAATAAAATGCATCCCGCTTATCCAATTAGCACGCCGTTTTCAGCAATCATATTGGCTGGATCATGCGTATATTTCCCCCATTGGAACCAAACAACTATTTCTCACAGGATAAAAATTAAATGTTATATCTGGGGGTTGAGGGGGACAGGGCCCGCCCAACGCAAGCTCATGAGGTGCCCCCCATATTACGGACAAAGCAAAGAATGAGTCAGGTGGGTAAATCCAATGCTGTAGAGCTTTTGGTGCGGTGCAAGGGACTTTTGACTCGCACTGTTTAATAGAGATCGCTGTTCCAGAGTGTGGTAGAAGGACACACATTATGGAAAGTGGGAGAAGTAAACAGAAGACGTTACGACACGTAGTCGCTGCAGCCGCTTTTTTTAAAAATTATTTATAACATTTTCACGCCCTTAAAAGACTCCCGATATTTTTAAAAATTTAAATGCTGCGCCTCATTTTTATGAAAAATATCCAGTTGTGTGCCTTCCTTAGAAAACTTGCTATTCTAACGTGCTCTTTTGGGAGTTACTTTAAATTTTTCGTAAATAACTTCTGAAACATTAAAATAATGTATTGGAATGACAAAATCGGTCATTTTTGGATGAGGCTTCGTTTTGCGGTCAACAATAAACTTAGAAAGTATTGGCGCTCCATACCAGCACAGCTGATTACCGAACTTCGGCTCCAGTTTTGCTTTCCATTGTTGGAAGCGCGTGAACATGGCAACAAAGGTTTGTCCATTTATTTTTGAGCGGTACTGTACACTTGAGATGCATTTTATCGATGTGGCCACAAATTCACTTATCACTTTATCCACCTGTTTCTAACTTTGCATTGTCACCTTTTTGGAAGGAAGCTACGTAGCGACGTTTTCGTTTCTCTGTTTTTATTTGCTTGTTAGGATCTTTACTAAGAGGTGAAGCTCGCTTCCCCCGCACATTTGAAATTTTTGAGTTTAGCCCCAATCAAGATTTTATTTGCCCTGCCTCTTTCCGCCCCCCCCCCCCCCAAAAAAAAATGCGGGACCTTAATATTGCCACATTTCTTTTACGTATGTCTTTCAGTTTATCCATCTGGAACATTCCGTCATGTTGTGAACATCTCTGAATCGTTTTTCTAGTCGCGTAAATGCTTCCAATGCAAAGTGCTATTTCGAAATTTGATGGGGTGCCATTTTTGATTGGAGCAATGCTGCGACGTTTTCTTTGCGCCATTTTTCTCAGCTCGTTAAGAGCTTTAATATGACGTGCTACTCGACCTCCCTTCCAGTGGCGGATTTAGGTGGGTGCGCCGGGTGCGACCGCACCCCCCTTCGGTGGTAAAGAAATAAAAAAAAAGGCCATTCTCCGGGGGAAAAAATGGTTATCACGTTTCTGCGTTGACCTTCAAAATGGTTTGCTTACTTGCCCATGAATGACAAAAAAAAATGTAAAAAAGCTTGAGGTTTTACATTTATGCCTTAAGGGGTCACAGTAGTTGAGTCGCCTTCTTCCCAGAAAGAAGTCCCACACGGAAGTAGACAAGAAAGGGAGCATTCACAAATTACGTAACACTTTTTTTAGCAACGTAAACTCCCTCCTCCCCGTCCCTGTTTGTAACACCAATGTAGCACTTGGCGTAACCCCCTCCCATCCCCCACCTGAAAATACGTGATTAATTTTTTGGATGAATTAGTTTATATAAGATGTTAGTATGGCTACGGTGCGTTTGCCATAATCCCGTTTGCCATAATCCTGTTTAACGACCGATTTTATGGCAATCGTCTGCATTTTTCAACAATATAACAGGTTTGCACTCACGTGCGCATGCAGATAAACATCAATGATGCCCTCTAAAAGGACTGAATTTACTAAACTATTTACATACTTAAGGCCTACTGATACATCACTTACACATCAGTTAAGTCCACCTGAGATATCAAAACCTTCTTAACAAGACCGTCCGAGATATCACGTAGCTTAGTTATAAAGATCGCTCATTCAGTTACCATAGCAACTAGGCTATCTAAAATAGATAAAACCCAGGTAAAACCCATTTATTTTTGCTTATTTTGTGCGTTTATTCAAAACTTCCTTGTTGTTAACTTCCTTGTTAATGCAACTAACTGAATTGCTAACTACATAGCACTTTTTCCCCCACATTTTACAACCTCTGTAACAAGCATCAACGAAAATACGTATTTAATCTTATTTCGCTAATTCACCATTAAACATACTCGTAAACAAACTAAAATTAAACAAGTTTATCATACGTATTTTGTAGGATTCTAACCTAAACTTCGCGAAATTCGCGACATGCTCTAACCCCAAAAACAAGAGGTACATAACGTTATCTCATGACTTCACCTAAGTAGGACTTTTTCGGAGGTCTTCCTTCTTCTACCCATCTTCATTAAAGGGGGGGGGATGCCCGGAGTATAAAAATAACCTTCCGATCGAGTCTTCACCGGTTGGCAAAACTCACACTGGAGTGGGCTGTGTGCTGAAATAAAATTGTTTTTCTCCAATTTTTACTGGTAGAGCTGTTGAGTACACTACTAGCCACTTTTCCCGAGACAGAACGAAAGGCGTGGACTCAACGCTCACCTAATCCAAACGTTGCTGTATAATTCACACCCTATGGCAAATTATACAGACCGAAGCCTTGAGGAAAACTTGCGTCCACTGCATACAAGAAGTGTATGAAATCGGTTGTGTTAGCTTCGTTCAAAAGCTGTGATGTGTGTCCCTAACATTTCTTATGTAACCTACTCAGTATCTTCTGCATGTATGTTCTTCATGAACTTGCTTCTATCTCTTGAAAGTTTATCTCAAGTCCGAGTAAACTAAAGCAAATTACCGAACTTGGACACACATCGACCACGCCTACAAAATTTCCAGTGGACAAACGGGCTGAACTGCTCTTCGTGATAAACTTCCATCTGCATGTTGAAGCATGACAGAACGTACTTTGTTATCTCTTCTGGGAGTCAACTCAATAACCCTTGCTAATTTCCATTTTCCTCTAGGTAACTTCTCCTTTATTTGAAGAACTACGTCATTCAGTTGCACCGGCATTTGATTTTGAGAGGCTCGATGAACTTCGTGAGCTGTACAAAGTTGTAACAAGTAATCGTGACGCCACTGCTTCCAAAATCGCTTCATCAACTGTCATCTGTATCTCCACCTCTTGACCAATTTCGCACTGGTGGGAATGTCGGCATAACACGTCAAATTATCCGTCAAACATGCCCCTTGCCTGCCAAGCAGAAAATGCGCTGGAGTTAAAGCCTCATTATCAGAAAAATCTTCTGTAATAGGTGCTAAAGGACGATTGTTTATGACTGCTTCAATCTCTGTGAGTACTGTAGAACACTTATCTTGTGACAATAAAGCTGTTCCCAAAGTGCGTCTCAAATGATACTTTATTATCTGCACCATTCTTTCATAAAAACCGCCCCACCATGCTGCTATTGGTGCAACGAACTTCCATTCAATTCCTAAACTTGTAGCGACCTCTTGCGTTTGTGTATTGTTCAACCAATTGTAGCTCTCTCTTAACAATCTGTCTACTTTCTTGAAAGTTTGTGCATTATCGCTGTAGATCACTCTGCAGCCTCCTCTTCTTGCCACAAATCGCCTAAACGCCAGAATAAAATTTGCCGTACTTTGCGAGGCCACAAGCTCCAAGTGTATGGCACGCGTCACTGCACAGGTAAACAAACAAATGAATGCCTTGGTAATGTCCTTTTGTGTCTTGGTGAAAACTGGCCCACAAAAATCAATTCCTGTTAAATGAAACGGACTTGACTCACTGACTCGCTCCAATGGCAATGGCGCTTCAACTTCACTTGCTGGTTTGGCATTCCATCTGCGGCATCTCATACATCCCTGTATGGCTTTTCTAACTGACTGCCTACCACGCAATATCCATACATCCTTTCTTAACAATGCAAGAGTACTCTGAACCCCTCCATGCAACGGCTTGAAGTGTCTGTCCCTGATAAATAATTCCACCAATCCTCCACCTTTCAACAAAAAAGGGTGTTTCTGATTTTCAGGAAATCTTGAATTCTGCAATCTTCCGAATGAGTTTTTCCTTATCCAGGAACGGTTTAAACTGGAAAATACAGGAACTTTTATTCACTTCTTGATCCTTCATCAAGGCTTTAATTTCATCTGCAAATTCTTGATGCTGACTGACAGAAATCCAGTACTTCTCAGCTGGCTTTATCTCCGGGAAAGTTAGCCACACGTCTTTATTAACGTCTCTTTTGAGACAATTGTTGAAAAAACGCATTACCCATGCGGTCACTCAAGTTAAACGCTGTCATGAACTATAATCTTCAAACTGCAGAATTGGCTCTGTACATCCACATACTTGCACAGTTACATTAGAAACTTGCTCTTCTAGAATGACGTTGGATAGGTCTTTATCTTGCATATGTAGCAAAGGAACCGTCCATTCTACTTCTGGTAATTTAAGCCATTCTTGTCCAGACCACCACTCTTCATTTTCTATGAGCTTAGGCAAACCTTGTCCTCTTGTTATAACATCTGCAATGTTCTGTTTGCTACTGCAGTAGTTCCAACTACACCTCTCATCAATATTGCTTGGTATTTCTTGAACTCTGCGAGCTACAAATACTTTCCACCTAGAAGGCAAATCTTCGATCAACTTCAATGCCTTTTTTGAATCCGACCACAAATATTGCTTAGCTTCTTTGCACAAAACTTGAGATATGTTGGCTGACAACCGACTACCTATCAGACAGGCCATTAATTCCAACCTCGGAATGCTCATAAGTTGTAATGGCGCCAATCAGGATTTTGACGTCACAAAACAAGTCTGAAAGGTTTGATTTCCATCCATAGAATAGCGGAAATAAGTTACTGCACCATACACTCGTGGCCCTGCATCACAGACAGTATGTAACTGGACATTCTCCAGACTGCTAACTTGTAGCCATCTTGGAATTCTTATCTTGGCTATTTGATGCACATCTTTTTTCCATTGCTCCCAGACAACTAACAACTGATCAGGCATCACTTTATCCCACTCAATTTTCAATCTCCATAAATCTTGAAGAATGCGTTTGATAATTACCACAAACGGAGACAAAAATCCTAAGGGGTCAAAAACTCGTGCAAGAATTTCTAGCACATTCCGTTTGGTATTTTTGTCAGACTTGACTGGTTCCACAAGACCAGCATGATGCAATCTTAATTGATCCGCCGACAATTCCCAATACAGTCCTAAAACTTTAACTCTCTCTTCAGCCGGCTCTTCTGCTGACACTAGTCCCTTGGCAATCCACAAGTTTCGAAGTGAGTCGTCATTAGTTGCCCATTTTCCGAACTGCATTTCTGCTTTGTTCATGACTTCGTGTATTCGTACAGAAAGTGAATACGTCTTCTGAGTTGTTTCCTCTCCAGTTAAACAGTCATCCACGTAGGTCCTGTCTGTTAAATGTTGACTAAAGTCTTTGTCACTAGAGGGGTGTGTGTCTACATGATGACGAACAGTTGCAGCCAATAAAAACGGACTCGCTTTCATCCCAAAGAGCACCCTTGTCATACGAAAAACCTTTAAGGGTGGGTTAGTCCCCCGTTTCCACGGAGTTTCAGTCCACAGGAATCTGGAAGCGTCCCTGTCTTCTGTATGCAGAAGAACCTGCAAGAAGGCTTTCGACATATCAGTCGTGACTCCGATCTTATGCCATCTAAATCGTAACAGCAACTCAAATATTGACGAATTGAGGTTCGGTCCAGCACTCTGGCATTTATTTAATGAATACCCTCCTTCAGGGTTTGATGACGCATCAAAAACAATCCGAGTTTTCATGGTCTTCCTGTCATCCTTGATAACGGCCTGATGCAGCATGAAATATACCATGGGGTCATGCTTCTCCAGAGTTACTTCCTCAGCATGATTGTTGTGAAGATATTCGAATACTGCCGACTTGTAACTCTCAAACAACTTGGGATCCTTGCTCAACTTCCGCATCAACCGACGCAAACGTTCAAGTGCAACTTCAAAGTTGTCAGACAGCTTTTCTTTATGTTCATTCCAGGGGATGCGAACCTGATATCTACCGTTTTGAAACGTCGTGGTATTCTTGTAGAAACTTAATACTTCTATTTCCTCCAATGTTTGTGGCAATTTCTCTTCTTTGGCCATAATGCCACTACGATCCAGTTCCCACATCTTCGATAAATCGTTGGACCACGAACAAGTTTCTTCCCACGAAGCAGCTACACACATCGACACTGTAGGCGATAAGGGACCATACATTGGTGTGCTTCCCTGCAGCATCCACCCAAAAATGCTTTGTGTTGCCATAAGTGTACTACTCAGCTTCTTCATTTGTCCCGTCATCACACGCCAATAATGATCTGCCCCTATTAAAACGTCCACTGTGGAAATATCACCAGGCCCCATCATCTGATTCCAACTGCCACAACGCTTGTCTTGCAAGAAACGCTCAACCAAACTTGTTTCCCATAGTCGGACTCCATGGCATATTTCAGCAACTTGTAAAGCAGACATATTTAGACTCACTCCATTGCCTCCAATCAATGTAAAGGAAATTACATTACTCTTCTGATGCTGCCTTCCCCCACCAAACGAACGAATAATAGTTTCTTCACTGCCCTCAGCTGTTAACTCGAGCTGCTGCACCAAACGAGAAGAAATGAAGGACCGCTCTGACCCATTATCCACCAAAATGATAATTTCTTCTGTTCCTTTGGCATGCTGAATCCAAACCCTGATAGTTTGCAAAACAGACACTTTTCTTGAATTCTTGCTTCCAGATGAAGAAGCTGAAGCTATTAAGGCCGACTCCGACCTAGCTGTTGAATTATTATTGTTGCTAGCACACTCCTTGTCTTGACGTACTGAACCACATATTTCTTGCTGACGTCTCCCACTGCTTACTGCATGTACCGTGGACTGATTTCTCTTATGACATAACAACGTGTGATGAGTTCCTGATTTGCAAATTCGGCAGACGATTCGTTGGTCGCAGTATTTTGCAAAGTGACTACCCTTCTGCAAAGAATGAAACCAGCGACGAGATGTGGCTAATGACGAGCGACGCTCTTGGTTGGTGACGTATTTAGGGCATATTGCTGACGAATGCAAGTTGGCTTCGTTGCAAAATATGCAAAACGATTTTGGACCCTTCTAACTACTAACAGGCCTGACTCCATCCTCGGTTGTGAGTAACGCTGATGCTGAGGCCGATGACCTTGTACTAAACTCCTTCTTCCGTGAGTTGTCTACTGTAGAGGCGCTGTCTCTAATTTGCGAAGTGCTGTATGTAAGTCCAATACCCTTCAATTCTTCTTTAATAAAGTCCACCATTACCATTAAATCGTAGACTGCTGCTCCTTTATTTTTCCGATGCCATTCACGCACAATAGGACTAGGCAAATTCTTCAAAAGAATCGGGCAAAGCAACGATCCCATAGCAGCCACATTCTGCCCCAATGAACCAAGGAACGGATGTGTTTTTGGAAATCTTCAATCAAACGGCGAAGCTCCACACCCGTGTCAATTCTAGTGACTTTCTTTAACTCCCATAACTGACGCACATGTTCGGCCACTAATAATTGTTTGTCACCATATTTTTCCTCGAGCAGCGCCCATGCAATGCTATAATTAGCATTAGTTAACGATAATCCGGCGATCGTTAAACTGGCAGATTCCTTCAGCAATTCTCTTAAGTAATTTAACTTGTCAACGTCAGCTAAATCCGGATTCTGGTCTATGCCGGCTGTAAATGCATCCGAAAATCGCTCCCAATCGGCCACTGTGCCATCAAATTTGGCTATTTGGAGTTTTGGCAACTTGGCATACCTTTGCGTAACCGGCTGAGTCCGTGCGACAGGTGTAGTTTTCAAAAATCTATTGGCTTGCACTTTGACGTCAATAATTATGTCATTAAAGGCATCATTGTCGGTTACTTCAGCTGCTACATCAGCGGCTGCACTGGCTACTTCTAACTGTTCATTGACCAGCAACAATGCACCTTCCTTAACCTTAATTTTCTCCAACAAAGCTTCGACTAACGACCTATCGTTGTCGGTTATGGCCTGTGTTAAGTCATTACACAGCCTTCTGAAAATAGGACGGCGAGCCGCACGACTATTTTTCAACTGAGTTAGATCCATGACGAAAATGGAAAACCAGCAGCAAGCAAAACCAACTAAACTACCAAAAGGGAACTCATTCAACTAAGCAACTTTGCCAAGAGAAGTTCAAAATGAAAAACAAGTAAACAGCCGAACCCTGATTAATCTTCCCCCTAATGGGGAAGATCAATCGAATGTCGCAAAGAGCGACTTTACCTCTAAGGGGAATTGAAAGGAACCTCACAAACCATCACCAAATCTAAACCAGCCTCGCTGCACCCGACTAGCCTTGTTGTTCCCGGGTTTCGGCACCAAAATGACCGGAAACAGCTAGCCAGGGAGATAAGTTAGACTGACCAAAAGTGAGTTAGGTTGGGGTTTGGGTTGGGCGTACAAACTAGGCAGCCTTCTACATAGGTTGCCCTATGAGGTGTAGCTGTTAACTTGCTAACTAATACGACAAGGCTACATTATCCTCGGTCCTTAAATCTACTTAAAAGTAGGGCGGAATTAGGTTTGCTGGGAACCTAACCATACTTTACCATGTTTGAAGAATCATGAAATAAATGAATCCTGTAAAGAAACAAGACAACTCAACCAGATTATACTTCACATGACAAAAATTCAAACTCACTACATACTGACCCAACTTACAAAACTTAGACTACGTCCAAGATTACTCGAAGGAAAGATAAGTCATTAGGCCATAGTTAGACCTAATCCTCAGGAAAAAAAACCCATGCACAAGGAAGGAAGAAGCCAAGAGAGAAGGTTGTTGCTGGGTCAATCCCAGTCGGCGAAGTGAAGTTTATTTCTTCATAAATTTACCACCACAGGTTCAACAATATAACAGGTTTGCACTCACGTGCGCATGCAGAAAAACATCAATGATGCCCTCTAAAAGGACTGAATTTACTAAACTATTTACATACTTAAGGCCTACTGATACATCACTTACACATCAGTTAAGTCCACCTGAGATATCAAAACCTTCTTAACAAGGCCGTCCGAGATATCACGTAGCTTAGTTATAAAGATCGCTCATTCAGTTACCATAGCAACTAGGTTATCTAAAATAGAATACGCGTTAGACTGAAGACGATGCCTTTCTAAAAATTCCAGGTAAAACCCATTTATTTTTGCTTATTTTGTGCATTTATTCAAAACTTCCTTGTTGTTAACTTCTTTGTTAATGCAACTAGCTGAATTGCTAACTACATAGCACTTTTTCCCCCAAATTACGAATTTTACAACCTCTGTAACAAGCATCGAAATTATACTCTTCCCCTCTTCTGCTGGATTTCCCGTTTGCCATTATCCCGTTTGCTATACCGACGGATTTGACGACGTCGTCCTAAAATCTAATTTCAAGAAAGAATGTTTGTAGTCGTCCAAAACTGCGCATGGATTGTTAACTCCTGGCACCGACTTTCTGCGCCATCTGTTGACAAAAGTTGTTACTGTTTGACATTCCAATTAAAATGCGGATCTATGTTATTTGGACATTTTAAAACTTAAACTTAAAAAAAATTCGATGTTAATTTGAAATTTTGTGTAACTTTAAAAAAAACCACATTTTTTCTAAGATGGTTTAAAAATAATAAAAATAGTGTAGTCATGATACCACACAAGAAACTTCTACTTATACATGGGGCAACATTATGCAATGAACGAAAGTGGACAATTTTCTGAATTTTCAAGCATTTCGAAACATAGAACCAACATTTTCGGATCCCAATATTGGATTTTGGATTCAGAAAAGTGGTAGGCTACCTATGTTGTGAAAGTTTAATTTTAGCATTTTTTTTAGGGGGTGGTGGGGGGGAGACAAAATTTTCCTTTGCGGGCAAGCCACCGCAATACTCTCCCCGAGCCCCCAAAAAACGACTACTGTGATTAAACTTTGATATGGAAACGGTTTTTTGTTGTTTTTTTTTTGCCCACATGAAGTAAGTACATGTGCTCATTAATTATACATAATTTTTTTAATGACAAACAGTGACGAGATTTGTCAACAGATGGCGCAGAAACTCGGCACCGGTAATTTTGAATGTTAAGTTTTTCAGAGGTCAATTTGAAATGAGACTTGCTATAGAATTTATGGCAAACGGACATGTATGACAAACGGGATTATGGCTACTGGGCTAAGATATTCAGGTCTTCCGGGATTATGGCAAACGCGATTATGGCAAATGGGATTATGGCAAACGCGATTATGGCAAACGGTATTATGGCAAACGGGCGGAAGCCGTTAGGGCAGGGACGCAATGACCAGTCAATTTGAAAAAATAAAAATTCCAAGTTTCAAATAGACGTTACAAAAATCATTTAGCTAAACGAATTTAGAGAAAATATAAGCAAAAAATTTATTTGGCGAGAATTAACACCTACGTACCACTTAGTAATACTCCACTCCAACTTCTAAAGACATTTTCGCACGCCTCTCCCCCCCCCCCCCCGATGCGGCACGTACGGAATTTGTGTACGCTCCTAAAGGAAAGGATTAAGACATGCTACTGTCCTTGCAGTTCAAATCTTTACATCTGGCTAGAAAAATTCAAACCAAGGCCCACCCCAGCTACCAAGCGTAAGAAAACAACGCAAAAGTCGAATATATTTAGTTATTTTGCACCACCTGAGAAGCGCGTTTGTAGCGAAAGAAGTTTTTGTACACCGAAAAGATTAAAATCTTACTTGCAATCAACAATGACAGGTTAACAGGCCTTGCCTTATTAAATATTCATCGAAACACTCCAATGAACGTAAATAATGTGATAGACAAGTTTTCTAGGAAACAATCGTCGTTTGGATTTTGTTTTGTTAAGGCTGCAGTGACGGTCTGAACTAATCATTTAAAGAAAAAGTGAGTTTTGAAAGCCTTGAGAAATAAAATCCTTAAAAAAGTGTATTTTAAACAAAGGGTATTTTTTTTAAATAGTTGTGTTTCATCCCAATACTAAGGAAAATCCGTAAAGATTTCAAATTGTTTCGGATGTGAAGAGAAAAATAAGTAACCTAGTGTTTAGGCATTAGTTTCTACAAATTCGCTGAGTCGAAGTATTACTAGACTAGCTCTTAATAATTTATCGTTTATGATACCGGAAAATCATGCACTCCTGAAGCCATAAAATGCCCTCAAATTCTCAAAATCTAAAAGCTTCTGGGGCTCTGCCCCAGACCCCCTAGCTGGTGTAGAACAGCACCCCCCTTTAGACATTTCTAGATCCGCCACTGCTCCCTTCCCATTAGAAAATACTGAATTTCGCCCCCTGGGCCCCCAGGGGGGGGGGTACTGAGATGTCTCTTATGCCAAAAGATAGAACCCTCAACCCAACCGATGTCCCCAAAGGTGCAAGTTTCAATTCTCATCCGTTCAAAAGTTATTCAGCCTATCTGCGACTTTTGAAACACCCTGTATAACCTAGACAAATTGACTAAAATAATTTAAATGACGAATTTAGATCAGAAGGGTTAATTTTAAGCAAAACACGCATAGAAACATTTATGAAAGATTTTATTCTAAATATAGTTCGTATCCATTTTACTTTCTAATGGTTTAGACGCTACAACCATTGCGCTACAACAATTATTTTGGTCGCCATTTTTGGACGCCATCATGATTTCCGGGCTTAGAAAGAGTAATTTGACTTGGTACTGGGTAGATTCGGATTTACCATGTTCAAGTTAGGTTAAAGCCGCATAGTCCCCCAAATGTCTCAACATTTGCCGTTGTAAGTTATTTTTTGGGGTTCTTTTTACAGTCTAAAATGGGTGCCAATAGTCCCCATCAGCACTGACATTTAGTGAACCATTCAACCGATTTTCAATTTGTGTAGCTTATTTTTAAAGATAACAGAATTTGCCGTGATCTAGTTCTCATGAAACTATTGCGCCAATCGTATAGTTTAGCCATTATTTATATATAACTAAGTGTCAAAAACTATGTTAAAAAATCGATGTTTTAATGTTGGGGTTGCCCTCACCGTGAGACCCACTGCATTTTCGGCATTGAAGCATGAGACTCTAATAGATAATGCGTCTTAATAGCTTTACAACGAGCACGCGGTTCCAGAGATATGTGTTTATTTCACACATGTCGGGTGGCCATATTAGTGACGTTACCAGCACTTTCGGTTACCTACGAGGATGACACGATGGTGCAAATGGAAGCTGGTATGGTGTAGAACAAGAATATCTAACTTATTTGTTTGCTTCATTAAGCGAACTCCTATGACAATGCACTATTTCAAATACTCTCTCTGTACTCTGGTTTGTCTCCATTCCTGCAAGATGCATTCCTTCTAAGAGGCATAACAGAGTTTTAAAAATAAGACTTCAACCTAGTTCGGACGTTTGAATTTCTGTAGTTTTGCAATTCCGAAGTCTGACAAAAATCAGTGAGACACCATGTATAGTCAGAGGCATTCCCAATGTCACATTCGCTGCATCGGGCACATTCGCTGTGTCACATTCCCAATGTCACATTCGCTGCCCGATGCTTCCCTGCTTGGCGAAGCTTCCCTGCTGGTCAGGTTGTACTATGTCAATGAAGTAGGAGGGGAGAGCTGCAGTGTGAAGTGTTGACTGTTGGCATATTATTTGCGTTTGTTGTTCCCCGGGCCCAGTGCAAACTGAGGTCTCTTTTCCTAGAACCGTACTCATTATTCGGGTGCCCTGAAAAGACCTTAATAATCTAAATTTTTTTTTATACTAGTAGTAAGTGGCGTAGAGATAAACGAAATAATGCTGGAGGTATGGTTAGCAAACGAAGGGTCAGAGGGGAAACAGTAAGCTTCCAAACAATAATCCGTAAGATAGTTTCAGATTTTTAACTCCTTCATAAAGTGTTGAGCATGAAGGTGATGTATTTTATCTCCTAACTTGTATGCCCACGTTTGCCTTATACGAAGTTGGAAAGTAAGCTTACAGGTGTTTCTTACAGGTGTTTTTTGGTCCCATTTTACTGATTGTTGGTTTTCTTGAGTAACAGTTTTGCTACGTGCAGTCTAACCTATTTCTGTGGGACGGACAATTTGCCCCTTTTGCATACCCCCCCCCCATAACTCCCAGTCATGCAGTGGTAAACAAAATTAGTGTTGGGCTATGTTTAGCAAACGAAGAGTCAGAAGAGGATGGCCCAGCTACCATTACGATAATCAAAAGGTAATAAGCTGGGAACTTAGTTCAGTTTTACTAACCGTAGCTTTCCCAGAGTAACAGTTTTGCTACATGAAGTCAAATCTATTTCCAATGAGAAGAAATGAAGAACTGTGAATAGTTCGTATAATCGTAGAGCCTACTCCTGCCAACAGTGGAGACGCAATGGGGATGGGGGGGGAGGGGCAATTATACAACAGCCAGCCACCAGCACTATAGTAAGCTGACGGATGTTATCTCCCATTCCGCTAGTCAAAAAGTAATAGG
>JAHWFP010115341.1:4395-23393 GCA_023313725.1 Lithobius niger | reverse complement strand
TTAGATTATCATTTAGTGCATACATATTTAAAGAAGAACGGAACGAAATTAATAAATGTCGGGATCTGAAAACCAAATACAATACTAAAAAGTGTAAAAATAATTCATTACTTATTCTCATTGTTTTGGAACAAATCTTCCTAGTTAAATATTTTACATAATTCTGTGAAAGTGTGTTCAAACTACAATAACCCAAGTGCTAATTGGTTTATACATGGTATCCAGAGAGTCCCAGCCTACTTTAAAGTTTTTTTTTTATGAATGAATAGAGACACACAAAGCCTAGTTTTTGTGTACTGGGTCAGGAGATCTATCAGTTCATGTAAGGAAGTATATTCTGTCTGATCGCAGAATAGGAGTTAAGTGAAAATAGAAAGAGTTTCAAGTAAAATTCACCCATGGAAAGGTCCTAAAACAAGAAAACAATAATGAAAAGAAACGGGTTGAGTATGTCAACCAAGTGTAATACGGCAGTCTAAGAAATTGGGAGTCCCTCTCTGACCCCAAGAAAAGTTCTCCATAGGGAGACCTGAGGAAAAAAGTTCCTACGGCTAAATTGCCAATGAGCATATCATACGAATATACAAACAGAGTTCAGCAAGTAGGTCGATCAGGTTTTGTCAGCAGCTGGAAGGAATTCTGGATAGCTGTACCATGTTTATGACTTACTGCCGATTATATTCTTGATAATTTGGTGAATATTTTGGCTTTAACATATCAGAAGGTAAGCACTTCAAACCCCAGATTGACATCTTCCTTTACTAGAATTTCTTCTGATAGAACAATCTGGGAATGTTCAACATTCAGCCCTTTCAGCTCTGCTTAAAGAAGCCTCCAAGAGTAACGATTTCATAGAGAGAAATGAATTCTAAGGACTGGCTGCAATGAAACTGATTAGTTTTTGTAAATAATTTCTCGGAGCCTTAAGTCATCTAAAGCGAAGTAATTTTGTATTGATGGAATGGCTCAACTTTAAACCTTGCTAGAGATTTTTGAAGAAGAAGAAATTCTAGTAAGAGCAGCGGCAAACCCGGGGAAATGAATGGGAAACCTTCGATCACTACAGAGGGGCGGAGATAATGTCCATAACAAGCCAGATTAAATAATCTAGCCATCGAATAAACGCACTAATCTCTCACAGATCACCTTGCTGTCAAAGACTGGCATTGTACCATTTCCTATCATTGACCAGCTCAATTTCTGTCATCATCTTTCATCAATCAGTAATGACAAACACGATTATTGCCAATCTTCTTAATGTACATATTCTTAGAGTACAGTAGCAACATTAAAATATGTCAATTAAACTAACGTAAAACCTAGCATAGAATCTAGTTTCCCTTAATGGTAAAATGAGGAGATGATAAGCTTGGGCAGCAATACAAGAACTATTTATTTTAAGATTGAATATAATTAAACAGTTTTGGTTTCATTTCTATACAAATTAAATCAACGATGGCGACTATACTGTATATATTACAAGTTAAGCCAATATTCAAGGCACAAGCCACTTTACACAAAAATAAAAAGTTATTTTGTTTAAAAGTACTTAGCTAGCCATCAGACACACTTTCTGAAATGTTTCAAATTTTCTAAGTGGCATTCTTGTCTGGCTGCGATGGAAATGCTTGTTTGCAACAATGGGATTATTCAATTTTTTTAGGGTATTGTGGTAGACAGGTTCCAAAATTAAATTATGCTGCAATAAATTCCAAGAATGGCCCAAACTTGGAACTTTAGATCAGTTTTGAGAAAACATGCTTCCACAATTTCAAAATATTTTGTTGAATATATTCTGTTTAGGCAATAATCTTCCAACCCAGAAATAAATCACCATTGTAGCTTTGTTATTTGTGTTAATCAAACGTAAGGCATTGGTTCAACACAATCCTTCTAGTCCCCATTTTAGTTTCAAAAAATAAAAATTAACACCAATAAAAATGTGATATTTCATGGTTTCCAACAATATATGAGACTCTATAATTCAAATTATTAAAAGAAAAAGAAAATGTTTGCAAGTTGAGATTTGACTTTGCCCATGACTATGACTGATAACATTAATTTCATGTCAGCTGCTATTGTTAGCAACTAGAAACTGTCTACAGTTTTCATTGAACCATTTTTTGGAAATATTTTGGCATTTGAGTGAATGTTTGCTATTCTCCAAATGTTATTTTACATGAAAATTTTATTTTCTGTTAAAACCTTAAATCAAGTTTAAAGCAATTTTTCTATCGTATCCAGTTGTTGGACATAGAACTTTATAAGAAAATCCTGCCATGTCACAACTTTTTCTGTGCTAGTGTGTCTTGTGGAAATGTGAGGAGTTCCAATGGGGTTGCATGCAATGCATACAACTCTCTAGCCTTCTAAGAATTTTTAACAAACTCTCTTCTGATAATTTATGAAGAAATTTTATATTTTGATACAATTTTACATTGGGTTAAAGCATTCAATAGAATGTTTTTCCTTCATTTACTAAAAGACTGTTGGTGGGGAAAATGCAGTTTTCTACTTTAAAATTAGTACAATTAGCATAGTTTGACTGTGGCCAGTTCACGTGTTCCACTACCAGTATGTTCTTTGATACTTTTCAATCACCAATTTGCAATTTCCTGAGTCTGACTGACGTCATTCAAGCTAATCATTCCATGCACTCCAACAATTCTTCAAAACCCCAGGACATCACTACTAGACTCCTGAGGCGTATTGACCATTCTCTGTTGGAGAAAGACCTTGACCTCTTGGATATTAACAAATAGTTAACCTTCGATTAGGGACATTTTGTTACACCAGGTTACCTCCAGCAACGACGAACTGCGCAACAACCTGAAACAATGGATGGCATCCATTATAAACGGTCAACAAAAACTGAGGATCAAAGGTTGCATTCAAAGAGGTAATGCAGCAACACACCTCACAAATCATGTCCGAGATTACGAGGAATACAACATCACATTCAACTGGCGCACCTGACAAACCACCAGGTCTTCATAATATTATTCAGGGAGACGAATACCCAGAAGACTGCCCAGATCATGGTTCAAGTAAGCTGATTACTCTGCTAACAAGGACTCCATCCGGCAATGTGTTGCTGTGCTCCTCTCACTTGGACTTTCTTCCTCCCTCACGTGAATTGTGAATCCAGCGTTGACTCATTGGCCGTTTTTTCTTGGCCACACAAAGCAGTAAAAAAGCACCGTAATCCCACAAAGATTCACCCAGCACATGCTCCATACCAACGGTCACCAAACCAGTACTAATCAGGACATGTCACTGGGACCTTTTGAAACCATGCCACCAAATATAACAGCGAAAAAAGCAACGAAAGAATGTGATTGGCAAAGTTTGTACTCCACCCCCCTCAACTGAAAGGCCAGTAAACATACTTAATTTGCAAAATCTCAGCAGGTCTGTCTTTAATCTCTGTTAACGTCTTAAAAAGCCAGCAAGTGCACATGTATACAGTAAAATGCGACGTTTCGGGATTTATCATCCCGTTGTCAAGCAAAAAATATATTTTATAGCATAAGCTACAAGTCAACAAGATATACTTAAATGGTTTCCCATTCTAAAGAAAAGCAAGCTAGAGCAGTAAAAGCTAAAATATAAAAAGTTAAAAAAGATAAAAGTGAAGCCCAGTCAGCGCAAAAGCTGAACTGGGAGGACTTCTCCCTAACGAAGCAGGGAAGAAGTGATTTGTAGAGCGGAGGTGGCGGCTATTTATGTGGGATGGCCCTGGTGGGAAAAATTTGCGATTCCAAATTTGTGAAGGATTGGTATATATTCTGAAAACTGTTTATTATTAGGCATCAAATGATTATGGACTGGTGGTCGTTGGTTAGGATGCAAAGTGTTTCTAAGTTAACACGTGCACGAAAATTATTTTCTTGAAAAATGACTTGCGTATTTTGAAGATCTGGGGTGTGCCCTGTCTTTATCTGGTGCTGAACAATAGAGTTGGTTTTATCTTTGTATTTAAGGTTGGATTTGTGCGATGAAATCCTTTTATTAAGTTCCTGTTTCGTGGTTCCTATGTAGCTAGCTGTGCATGTTGGTTCGCTACACGGGATTTGATAGATGACATTTTTTGTTTAGTTTTATGTTTTGATGCCTAATAATAAACAGTTTTCAGAATATATACCAATCCTTCACAAATTTGGAATTGCAAATTTTTCCCACCAGGGCCATCCCACATAAATAGCCGCCACCTCCGCTCTACAAATCACTTCTTCCTGCTTCATTAGGGAGAAGTCCTCCCAGTTCAGCTTTTGCGCTGACTGGGCTTCACTTTTATCTTTTTTAACTTTTTATATTTTACCTTTTACTGCTCTGGCTTGCTTTTCTTTTGAATGGGAAACCATTTAAGTGTATCTTGTTGACTCGTAGCTAATGCTGTAAAATATATTTTTTGTGTGACAACGGGATGATAAATCCCGAAACGTCGCATTTTACTGTATACATGTGCACTTGCTGGCTTTTTAAAACGTTAACTACTTTTAGTGCTTTTATTCTGTCAATTTAATCTCTGTAGCATAAAAAAAAACTACAGTCGCAAAACCCAATTACACCAATCACAGGCCGTCTTAAATCCTGTCGCCAAACAACCAGGTGTTTTTAAAGAGACAGGAGGGCAATTGATAGAGCAAACGATCATTATTGGTGACTCACATATGCACTCTCTGAGACACAGTAGCAATCGAAAATCGCTGACATGGCCATGGCTAGGAATGCAGGCCTATGAAATGCGTTTGAAACTACCGGAGATTATTCACAATGCTGAAAATAACTCTTCTTTCATTGTGTCCAACAGCATTGGCTCCAACAACTGTGGCTTTGATCCACCGAACAATATCATTAACAGCATGTCAAAGTTAGGAATGACAATATGCCAATTCAGGGTACAAAGCAAATGCTCTTTTCCCACGCATGGTAGTCCGCAACTGCTTGATTGATCGTGAAGTCTGTCATATCAACAAAGTTTTGCGTCAACACTGCATATCATCAGCATATAACTTCATTTCAATTGATCATCAGTTGTGCACCACTCGGACCGTGCTATCCAGAGACGGTCTACATCTTACTCGACGTGGCAAGAATACACTCCAGGAAGTCTTTGCTAATATGCACACCCGCCAGGAAAACTGGAAGACTTAACGGGGAGATTTCTCAGTGGTTCCCATCAAAATCGCACCCATGCTGCAAAATGTTCTATCAGTTGACTTTTGATCAATGCTCGCAACATGGCGCAAAACCTAGCAGCCGTTTATTCTTTGTTAGCTGCTAATACGTACATAATTTTTTTTTGTTGACACATGGCTTGACAACACCAACAACGCCCTAATGGATGGTACGATTACTAGTGCCTTCCCTTATGAGGTTGCATGCTTTGACCACAGCGTTGGGGTGCAGTTTCTGTTTTTTACCAACATGGCTTAAACTTGGTTAGGGAGTCTTTTAATGCCATGTTTGAGGCTCTTATCACCCAGTTGCCTGAGGAAAACCTGAACACCACTGTTTATTGTCGACCCAATAGCCATATCGAATCCTCAATTAACGACATGTGTACCCTCATTGCAAAATACTTAAAGCCCACCCACTCCAATCTGGTTGTGGGCGATTTTAACTTGTAATCTGTAGACTGGAAACTCACACCCGCCGCTGACAGGCTTCACCGTCTAATGTGTGATAGCATTACATCCCACGGTTTAACTCAGCTGGTTGCTGAACCAACACAAGGAAATAATATTCTTGATCTTCTTTTTACAGATAAAGGCCGTTTAGGGTTTGGTGTCCAGGTGATTGATAATCTGGGACTAGTGACTACTGTATTGTCTCAAGTAGGAAAAAGTCTATTTGACGGAATGCACAAATGGATGGATGCACGCACGCACAAAACGTAGGTTAAGGTCAACCTTCTGGGTCATTGACCTTGACCCAGGTTGACCTTGACCTACTTTTGGGGTCATTGATCTTGACCCCAAAAGTAGGTCAAGGTCAACCTGGGTCAAGGTCAATGACCCCAAACATAGGTGAACATCACCCCAAAAGTAGGTCGACGTCAAAGGTCAATGATCTCAAAATCAAGGTCAATGAACCCAAAAGTAGGTCAAGGTCAACCCAAAATTAGGTCAAGGTCAAGGTCAATGACCCCAAGGGTCAAAGGTCAACCCAGGTCAAGGTCAACCTAGGTCAAGGCCACATCGGGTCAAGGTCCCAAGTCAATGACCCCAACATTAAAGTTCGAGGTCACACCCCATCTGATGTCACTTCCAGTCACGCGACATCTCACAACGACACTTCCAATCCCCCCCAATCCTGCGTGACGTCGCTTGATCGGAAGTGACATTAATATCGAAACAAGATGGGGATTTCCCATTTTGGTGTCATGCAACAAGATCTACCTCCTCAATATCGTGCAACCCGAGTCAATTCTACCAAATTCAATGTGAATATCTGAGAAATAATAAATAATTTTTTTTTAATTAGGGTATCCAACTATTACATTTAACATTATTACTTTTTATTGATACGCCACATCTTGTTACTCGTGGTGGTGCAGACTGATTAAATGTGAGTTGTTGCTTTTTATGGAATTTGACCGTGCGTGTTTTACATAGCTCGTTTGGTATCCCCATCCCCAGTTTAACCTTGCCTTCATTCCCGACCAGACTAATGGAGCGGCAAGTCTTTCCTTCCATCCTCACGTTGAATAATTTTTCACGTATTTGGCCGCTTCTGCGAGCTGTTGGTCAGCCAAATGTCTTTGCATAAAATCTTCCGTTCTACTGTACGCAATATCGTGATCTTGTACGCCGTGTCCAGAGTGTTGATGCCAGGATCTCCTCGCACGAGTCGATTTTCTAGTTTAGTCCCCGGTTCTCAATATTGATAATCCGGTAAATGCATTTCAAATGGTAACGCGTTAATGGCGCTGTTTAACAAACCCTCTCCTTCTTTACTACGGACAAAATAACGTTTATTCCCACCACTTTTTTTGAATCGCATAACCGCGAGCGTTCTGTTGTTTGATAATGTTTTTAATGTTGGAACATTCAATTTGAACGTGGGCTTCCTACATCTTAGGCAGTATTTCAGACTATTCAGCGTCATTTTTTAAACTGATGCTAGCTGATACCTACTCTCTTTAGGTTTCGACACATTTGCCCCTTTTCATTTTGGCAATTTGAAAAATTTTTGTAAATAATACTTTGACGTTACCCAATGTTTGTCCCCTCAATAGCGACTCTAAAGGACGAAGCGAGACCTGAGGAGGAAGTTCTAGAGGAGTTGAAACACATCTCGTAGTGGATGTTCACGGGGTAAAGAATAGTCCTGATGATGGAGAGTGTTCTGAACCTACAGCTTGATTCGCGATGGGTGTCACGGCAACCGGGGAAATCTTCATAGTTTTCACCGCCTCAGGCTGGGTCGAATCACTCGGACCACTTTGTTCTTTCTCGTCATCGGTATCCTCGTCGCAGACCTCTTCCCATTTGGTGACCGCATTCCACTTTCTTCTTCCTCTTCATCCGCGTCTTCCTCCTCGCGTTCCTTCTCCGATCTCTGCATTACAATGGGATCAATGGATCAACTATTGTTTTGAAAAATTCACGAAAGTACTCTCCTTCCCATAGTTTTCCTTTTTTTGACTCCGCAAAACTTTCCTTCATTTTTTATTTAAGTTTCACTAGTTTACGTTTATTCTCCATTTTTTATTATGTAGCTTTTTTTAAAATTGTACTTGATGTATCATCGGCTTGTTGTTTTTTCTTGATCGCGTACTTTAATCTCCTTTTATCGTTCATCGATACTCTTTCTTTTTTGGTCATTTCTGCGTATTTCTTCCTCTTTCTCAGTCTGTCTTTCTTTCATTTTTCATTCTTCTCCTCGTAGGTGTGAAACGGTTCAATCTTTGCAACGTTTATGTTCATGCTGTCTATCCTTCTTATGACCCATACACTTCCTTTTCCCACGAACGAAGCCAACGATTTTACAATCTTTTTACAAGACTCACTACGGATGGTATTTTTTCAACATTGTGAACAGCAGTAAACTTGGAGTTTAACCCGTACTCTTTTACATCATCCCCCTTTCCGTATTTAACCCCTATACATACTTGAAATTTAAAGTTCTGCAGCTGCATCACCGACGATGCTAAAAGTCGTGTTAACGGTGTTCTCAGCACTTAGAATAGACACACTGGATCGATAACAAACTCTTTGTTCAATTCTTGTCTGAATATCTGAATGGTTCCTCTCCACATTTTTCGAATAAAAGGAGGATCGATATGCTCCGTAATACCGAGTTGCATCAAAGCATTGTGAAAGTTGGTTGAGAATTCGCGACATTGATGCGAATAGTGCGCCTCGTCCCAGTGTAGATCCGAGGCATCACGCTCGCCAAACATTTACACACAAAACGTGCAAGTATATGTTTTTATTATCCCTCTTTATTTATTACTTTAAAAAAATAGAGTCTTACAACATCATAGTAAGTGGCGAATCAACGGATTTCTGAGACAGCTTTGATACGCCGTTTCATCTGGATGAATCCAAGCAGTACTGCTTGACGTTGGTAAACATTGAAACGTATCACAGTTTTCCTAATGTGGATGAGACCAACAACCTTTTCAAGTAGTCCGTTGATGATGGGCTCTACTGGAAATCATTCGAAATACCGATAGGGGTGTACGAAATTTCGGATCTGAATCTTACATTAAAGATAGGTTGTCGAATGATGTACAAAACGATGCATTCCAGCTTCAACCGAATGTAAATACTTTGAAATGCGTTCTGAAAATAAAGAAGCCACGGCCCTAGTTGGTGAACGAGCATTGAGAGAGTGTTGGGATTAGAGGACATGGCTTACGAACACGGATGTCACAAAGGTGTAAACAATGTAAACATACTAACTTTAAACAGCATTCTGGTTCATTCGGATATCATAGGAGGGTCGTACATCAAGAGGACATGGCTTACGAACACGGATGTCACGAAGGTGTAAACAATGTAAACATACTAACTTTAAACAGCATTTTGGTTCATTCGGATATCATGGGAGGGTCGTACATCAATGGACAGAACGTGCCCACACTGAACAGTTTTTCCCCAACGTTTCTCTGGGTTACAAGATCGTTCAAAGCCCCCACAATTTGGTGTACTTGCCTGCAACCAGGCACGTAATTTGCGATACGAGACTCTGGTTAACAGACCAAAACAATTGCTCCCTGAATTTGCGCATCGAAACAGTGACGATTTGCCTCCATCTCAAGTCGAGTTGAGAAAAAAAGACCATGATCGTATTTAGAAAACGCTCACTCCCCACCCTTCCCATCACGGATGGGCCGTCACATTGCTCACATCAGTTGGCTGATGCCTCACGTAATCCCTTCCGACGAGCAAAAATTGCCGCTGCACGAGCTGATCGAGCGTGGGGATGAAGTAAATCTGGGATTCCGACACTGGCATTATGACAGCACCCAGATGCCAACCTCGACTTCTCACACTTGGAGACTCATTACGACCTCGGCCATCGAGAAACCCAGGAGGGTAATTCTCAGATTTGCGACCAACCGATTGGACGTCACCCTCAAGAACACGGCCGTGTTTGATCATTGTACTTTGTCACGTTACTCTAAACGGGGAACGCTATTCCTACTTGGACCTTAATGTCAACTATGGAACTAGGGACTGCGCCAATCTGTATCAAATGTTTATGGATTTCAGAAAAGTAAACTACGAGAGCGGAGACATTAGCGTAGATCCCCTTCATTTCAAAGCGGTCTAGCCACTTGTGGTCATTGACTGTACGAAATAAAGCTAACGATTACAGATGGGAGTAGTGGACGTGCAAGTCAAGATGCGTTTCGGTTCGGCGGTGGCCACCAATACCAGACAGCATCCCTTGTAATCGGAGATCGAATGAAGAAATTGAAATTGAATAAGGGTAACGTAGAAGTTGTGTATTAAAAAAAAATAGTGATGTATGTCAAAAAGAAAGCCTTAAAAAGCAGAAAAAAGAGCATAGGAGGATTCTTACCGGCCCTAATCCCGATAATCGCCGCCATCGTCGGTGGTGCAGGTGCCGCGGCTAGTGGTGGAGCAGCTATCGTGTCAGCCGTTGCAAGGCCAAAAAGGTGCAAGTTGCTGGAAGAGTTTAAACGTCACAACCTCAAAATGGAAGGTAAAGGATTGAAGCTTAAAAAATGCACGGTCAACTAGTCACCAAGGGTCGTCCAATGAAAAGGGGTGGCAAAGAACTCTTCTTGAATCACCCGCTAAATTCCGTCGAAATACCAACCATTGTTGAGGCGTTAAAAATTCAGCATTTCAGGAGCAAGGATACAAATCCAAAGACCATTTGGTGCGGGGGAGAATGTGGTATCGTGAATTTACAAGAATATAATGCGGGAAAGGAGACTCACTGGGTATGCTACTTAACTCTCGACAGCAAGTCTTAATACTTTGAGAGTTACAGCAATTTGGCATCACCAGTTTCGTTGATGAGATATTTACCTGCAGATTTGGAATACAACGTGGACAGAGTTCAAGACTTAATCAAATTTACTGCAAACATTTGTGCCTGTTTGTCCTTTGGAAACTACCCGAGGGTATCCAGTATCATCACGTTCTTGAACTAATGAAATGAAAAAAAACTTTTTTTTATTCTGTATAGTACATGTAGAAATCAGTTAAAGCCTCAAAAACTGGGAAAGAATTAACTAAAAAGGTTCATCCAGTTCAAGTGGAATATGTACACTATGATGATCCAAATCAGTTGGTTAACAGATTAAGGATACTCTACGGGTCCAAACTAGGCGGCGGTGACTACCATCAAAACGAAATTGTCGAAATTCTCTCAGAATTGGCAAAAGTATACGATTAATCGAAGTATATTTAGGGAATAATAAAAAAAATGGAGAGCATGGAAACATTATTTCGAGAGCTTCACAAACCAGCGAGACGAAATCGTCCATCTGTATCGTCAATGTACTAAGCCTGAATGATCTTTGGGAAGCAGATTTGGTCGATATGACATCATTTTCTCATCAAAACAAGGACAACAAGTTTTTCTTACAGTCATCAATATCATGTCAAAGTACGCTTAGGCTGTTCCGATCAAGTCAAAGTCAGAACCCGACGTTATGGCTGCTTTCGCCTCGATTTTGACAAACAATACAGTACACAAACATCTAGGAGTCGATCGAGGAAAAGAATTTTACAACGAGAATGTGATATATGAGGGTGGCAATCATACACTAGTGGGTTCAACTAAGGTATAATAAGGACTAGGAACAACTGTGCTGTAGGCTAACACTTGAAGGACTTTAATCAGTAGCTTACAAGGCTTTATATATATGGTCATGTGATACTGGTATGGCAACAACATTGTATGGATAGACTGTAGTTAACTATGGAGGTATATTAGGCTATGAATGGGTTTACATTAGGACTTAAAGGACTACCATTGTGGTGCCTCTATGACGACAACACAGAGAACTTTCAAGAGTTGTTGAAGAAGCATAAAATTAAACTCTATTCAACGTACTCGAGTATGAAAGCAACTGTGGTCAAACACTTTAACAGATCATTGAATGAGTTCATGTGGAAAAACTTTACGAGACTAGATAACCATCAGTGGATAGCCATTTTAAAGAAAATTCTTGCGCAGGACAGCAGAAGATATCACAAAAGTCTCAAAATGAAGCCCTGTGATGCTATAGTCGACGACGAACGAGATCTTCGCCGCGTTGGAGTCAAGAAATCTACGTTGGTACGAAAGTATAAAGTTAAGGATCTCATGCGCACACCCAAGATAAAAAGGATATTTGATAAAGGATACGAACAGACGTGAACTAACGAACTGTTTACAATTAAAAAAGTTTTGAAAAGTTTTGATGGGACTCTGGTTCGTGGCGCTTTCTACAAACATGAACTACAAAAGACCCACGTTTGCGATTTATTCCTGGTTGAAAAAGTTGTAAAGAAGGGAAAAGATGGAAGATTTCTCGTAAAGTGGAAAGGATATGACGAGAAATATAATATCTGGGTGAATGATGTACCTAGTCTGTTTAAAAAAAACTGTTTTTTTTTTATTTCTCTATTGACAGACCATCTAATTCACCAATGTAGAATTTGGTAGAATTTACATGGTTTGGGTAGAAGGGATGAGGGTCAGAGGGATCGTCCCACACCATAAAGTCTGGATAAGAGACTAGACCTGCGGGGTGAGGATCAGAGGACGATTGTGTGGGGCTAAAGTAGATTTTACTTTGAATTACGTAGATTTTACATTGAATTTAGTAGAATTTACTCAGGTTGTGCGATATTGGTGGAGGTTGATCTTGTCACGTGACACCAATATGGGGCATCCCTCCATCTTGTTTCGTTACTGACGCCACTTCCTATCATGTGACGTCGCGCGGGATTGGGGGATTGGAAGTGACGTCGTGAGATGGGGTGTGACCTCGACCTTTGATGTTGGGGTCACTGACACGTGACCTTGACCCGGTGTAACCTTGACCTGGGTTGACCTTTGAGGTCATTGACCTTTGACCTCTGGTTATCATTGATCTTGACCTTGACCTAATTTTGGGGTGACCATGAACTTGACCTAATTTTGGGGTCGTTGACCTCTACCCAGGTCAGCCTTGACCTGCTTTTTGTGCGTGCGTCCATCCGTCCGTTCGTGCATTCCGTCAAATAGACTTTTCCCCTACTGTCTCATTTAACATTCACTCTGCAACCTCCTTTTCTGAACGCATGGTAACGAAGCTTGGTAAAATTGACTTCGAACATCTGTATTCTATTCTTGCCTCTGTTGCCTGACAAACTGTGTCCAAAACTGCATGACGGCTATACAGGCTTGGGAAGCCTTCCTTCGTATCGGCAATGAAGTGGTTTTGGAGTCCCGTTTGCCTGCTTTAGTAACAACATCTAGAAGAGATCGACTACCGAGAGCTCTCACTAATGGCATAAACATAAAAATAGCCCTACAGTGGATAGTATCTGGGTCTGCAATGAATACCGTCATCTCTATACTAAAACAGTCAAAGTGTGGAGCTCTGGTGGTGATTTCGCAGCCATTTCTGAAGGTACATTGTCAGCCCTCTTCCGCCGCTATCGTGAAAAGATAAAAATCAATGGGACCCTGCCACCTCTTAAATCGCAAACGGCTTTGCAATTTCGCATGTCGATAAATCAGATTTACTGAATTATTTCTTCTAACGCAATGATGTGGTTGATAATGGATACTCTTTATTATTTCCGGTTGAGAGCCATACTACACACTTTAGCTCGACGTTTGTTATCAACTTTAGCCCTAAATTGGTTAGGCGTGTCTTGGATGAACTAAGGCCAAGTCACTCTTTGGTACTCTGCGTTTTGGTACTCTCCCGTTATTTATTATATTTATTTTTTAAAGGTGGAAATATCCTCCAACAAGAGTAATACAAACACTGTAGCAGTTGTGGCTGTGCAGAGGCTGTTTGCTGCAAAGCACCCTATTTTTAGTGGCCTATATACACATTCCCATACGGCCTTTGCTAATAACCGAGGTAATCTACACCCACATACCGTGATGTAAGAAGGGAAGCCAAAGATTAAAAAAAAAACATATTTTTAGACGGTCGATAAAAATGGTGCCCAATGTGTTTCCCAATGTTAGGTAGCTACCAAACGTCGGTCAGACAGAAAACAAATTGATTACAAGCAATGTCGAGCAATAAAATCAGTTATATTAGCCACAAGGAGTACGCTCAAGTTGCATTGTGTAATTACTGAAGCTCAGATGCCTATTTTTGCACCATTTGAATACTTGACACTGCTCTGGACTTTCTCATTGCACAGTAATCGAATATCCATGTTAGGTGGATCCATTGGTCATCGTGGCTGAGTTGTGAGAAAGCTCAGCCTGGTTGCTGGAGGTTTGCGGATCTGGTCGAACCCCTGGAAAGGGGACCTTGGCAAAGGTCCCGCAAGGACTGCCGGCCAGGGTCGCGTGAGAGGCTACTATGCTCCTTCAGCGGCTACGGGAAGTATTCTGGCCAATTCTGGATAATCTTTTGGCCCCTACGATGATCGAAGGTTTTCTGGATCGAATCCCCGGGTTGGCACCTCCCTTTACCAGATATTTCTTCTTCTCTAAAAGTCTGGTAATGTTCAAAATTGAGCCGGTTCAGCCATACAAGCATTAAGTTGATTCGGGTGACTTAAGGCCCAAAGAAATTATTTTTTAAAAAAGGTAGTTGCTGCTGCAAATTTACTAATTCACCTTTAATTTGGTTTTACACTTTAGTGTCCTCAAAACAGATCTTACCTACGTTTTATCTATCCTCGCCATAGCATATAAGCAATCGTATTAGGTGCTGTTAAAGTAAAATTTTTCTACAGTTTTCTGTGCCTCATAATCGAAACCCCGCACCCTAATCTTTTTGTCATTAATGTTGCTGGTCACTAATGAACATAGTATGCATTATTAAAGTCCATGTTAGCATTGTAAGAAAAAGCAGAAAATTTCACCAGCACACAAACTCATCAAGGCTTGCCACGAGATAAGTCTTGACTACTCCAATATTGAAAAAAGTGCACCTCCCATGTTCACTCAACAGCTGTACCTTAGCAATGGATTAAAAAAAGTAAAAATTTCGGAAAAAATGGCATCTCAGTAGGGTTTTTTCCTTCTCCCCCTTCAGATATTTCGTCTTCGATACACCTGTTACCGTTACGATACCTGTTTTCGTCATGATAATAAATGAAGTTGGGGCTGGGAAATAATTCTTTGTGAAAACGATTGTTCCCACTTTAGGTTTTGATTTCAATCCCTTTCGTCAGTTAAAAATCCGAACAGCACTACTGAGAAACAGCTTCCAGTTCTCATAACTTTTACTTAAAGAAAATCTAGTTTTTCATCAGACTAACTCAATTGCATACGTAATGAAACGAACATTTGTTTATAGCCTACATAGCCAAGACTTGAAAACTAATCACTAGACACTTTAATATAATCTGTTAGGCTGCGTATACCGTGTATGCTAGGTTACTATCCCAGTAACTAAAGGATTGTAAAATCCATCCCATTGGTTTTTTTCGTGATGTACTTCTGTCGTAGCGGGGACTATAAAAGCATATCAAGTCTGATTCCGATCTGAGTGGTTTAAAAGAAATATTGCAGTCCGATAGACAGGCAGAAAAATACAAAGTCTATTAATATACCATCATTCCTATGCTGTTATTGTTCAATAGGATGCAGTTTGTAGCAATTTCAGAGTTTTAACTTTGCATTAAGCTGTACAAAGGCGTACAAAGGCTCAGCTGAAAGTTGGAGATGCTGCGTGAGACTTAAAGATTACGCAGAATTTGAAAACATGCTCGATACGTCGATGCTCTCTTTCCCGGTGAAGTTGAACCAAATCGATGCTTTCGAGAGGGCGAACGATCTTTCGATAAACGTCATAGGCTACACCGACGAAGTCAAACTCCACCCTCTTCGCGTCTCTAAAAACTTTTCCGGCCAGCCCATCGAAGATGAAAGGTGGAGATGCTCTTTTTCCAAACAAGAGTAATAAAAACAAATCCATGTAATAATTTGGAGCCAAATACGCTTCAACTATGTACCATTTAATGTGCTACATCTTAGTCAGAGAGCCGTAGTTGTAGGTCTGTAATTGTGCTAACTCATTTTCCTCACCCTTTTTGGAATAGAATATATATCTAATTTTTTTATCTGTCCCTTATTACATGCCACCTACCGTAATTAGAATTACTGCATCATCAGCTTAAAGTATAGACTCAGACTGAATACGTGGAGAAAAAAGTATGGTACTACAGCAAAGGGAAACTGGCACAGGTTGGCTTCAAATTACGTTACGTATAAGAACATGAGTAATTGGTCCCGAGAAGTCTGAAACTGACCACACTTTACAACATAAATACCAATTTATTTAATTTATTTATTTAAATACCAACTTTGTCAAATAAAAAAAACTTAACGGTAAACAAATAAAAAATGCAAAAATCACCAGTACACTAATACGATGCTAAAAGAAATACACTACATTAAATCAACTTACGAAATTAGAAATAAATCACAAATAAAGGTCAAAAGAACAACTACAGAAATCCATTTTCTGCTTTGATGGAAAATTCCGCAAAAACCTCCATATTAATTGGCTTTGTAAATTAGGCTGAATAAATTTTCTTACTTAGCCTAGTCATCAGTAGAATAATATTAACAAGCGGTAGGATGCTGCAAAAAAATCCACTACATTGAAACAACAGAAAACACGGCGTTAGTATATTGTGCAGATGCTTTTCTGCTGTTATTTTTAGAGGGAAAAAAACTTTTGTTATTCTTCCTATTACACTTAAAAATGTTGTGCAATTGTGACACCGAAACGTAGTGTTGTAGTCGTTCCTTTGCACCGTTTGGCTGTATTCAATGCTGTGAAGAACACTTAGTTGGAACATTGTATAATAACAAGGAACATTTACACAGAAAACTATATAACAGTGCAGTGGGAGTTAGTAACTGATGCAGGCCATCAGAATACCCATAAATCGTCACACAGAAGTTTGTATAATTTCAAAATAGGTATTACGTATAAAAATTGCAATACTGAAGTTTTAGTGAACTCCACCTATTCTGGTACACTATTTTAGCTTACGTATCGGAACACTCGAAGATATCCATGTATATCTGGAAAAGCAGCAACGCAATGCCTGTTGAATTTTATCGAAAATAGAATTTATCACTCTTCTAACAATACGCAACCTTGCAGGTAAGTAAGAAGGATATTAATTCTACCTAATTCTACCAGTTCAAGTAATTACAGCTCGTATTTATTAAATGGTGATATATCTTTTAATACCTAAGTTTTAATAATTTAATTATCTTAATCATTAAAAAATTGCTGTCGGTTAATATACAGGTATATTATCAGGATCTTACTATGTAATGCCTTAAGTTATAATTAGAGGCTAAAGCAGTGGAACAATTATAGAAGTGTTGAGCTCCAGTTATGTAAGAACGAAAGAAGTTATATTGAAACCTGAAAATTCATAGCTTTTAGGAGGTCAGTCCTAAAGTGCCACTAATTGAGACCTTTAAAGCAGTGGAAATTAGCCTAGGAAATCTACTTTTCCGATCGGGATTGATGGTTCATAATGAATTCTGAAGAGGCAAAGTATTTTTGATCACTTGAAAAAAATTGTTTGTTTGACTTTAAAGTATCAGTTCAAAGGGTTAAAAGGGTTTTAGCATGCGTTAACCACTCCTGGTCATCTACAAAACAATAGACAGTTCTCCAACAAAATGATATCTAGAACCCGCTAGGGTGTCATCGCCAAGTTATTGAGATGGTTAATTGGTACATCCTTAATTGTTGCAGTGCTTAATTATTATCTAAGTAGACATCAGAGTTTTAACTGTAACAATAATGTTGGGGGCTTAAGCACAATAGGGACACTCCCAGTGCGCCAGACATTTTCGAAAACCGTTGGAATCGTTTTCAGGGGGGGGGGCGTCAAACAACAAACAAATACTTTCCAATATGATTAATTCAGTTAAGGGATGGCGGCAAATTCATAATGCCTGTAATGCACAGGAGAAGAAAATTTAAAGAGAATAATGGGTCAAACTGAGCCTTCCATCCAATGATACTCTAGGTACATTGAGGATATGATATGGTAAGGCTTTCCAACTGGCGACAACTCTTTGTGAAACGGCTCCTTCCTCGAGTTTGCATTGAAGGATCTATGCTGAAATTTGAGGTTCTGACCCTGGGTGGTTAGAGAATCAGAAGTGGTGAAGAAGAAGTTAAGATGGAGGACCTCACAAGCGTGAAGAATTAGGGTGTGGGAACGTGCTATTTGTGGAGCAAAATCAACCTCAACATCACTGATTTCGTTGATTACTAGCCTGCTAGTCACACTAGTCACTTAGGGTACACGGCCACCTGAACAGCACGCTGCAGAAGGTGTAAAAATCTGAATTTTATTACATAGGTTAAAAAGTGGGTAAAAGTGGTACTCGCCTAAAATGTTGGTTGCAACTAGAATCACGTATGAATGGATTGACGTGTGAACAAGATTTCTATGTTGCAACTACGATTGTGATAGTTTCCAAATTATAAATTAAAGCAGGCATAACTGTTACAAACTTAATTGTTTTAATACTAACTTGGCAAAACACACAGTTGTTTAAAATAACGTATGAAGCTTCCTTACTGAAACGTAGGTAGTTTTTTAGGTAAGCATAGACGTCAACGCCTAAAAAAATAAATCCACCCCTTCTGTTCATCGGGTGGATTTAGTTTTTTAATGCATTGACGTGCTCAAGATACCTTCTGATTCCTTTAGCTATCTAGTCGTGTTTGAGATACCTTCACATAAATCTCCCTCATATAAATCTCCCGTATAAATATCCCTCAATTTACCGGTCTCAGACGATTCTTAGAGACGTTTCTTATGTAACGACTATTGGCTCAATGAAAACATTTTATACAAGCATGGCTTATCGACTTGATAAGGGTTAACAAAATTGTATATATATAAAAACTGTCCCTCATGAAAGTAAACGAAGGAAGGTGTTACTTTTTGGCTAATTAAGTCCGACGAAAGTTGTGATATCTACACGAAAACAAAATTGGTACAAGGGAAGCTAACAAGGTGCCAAAACGGGTCAGTCTTAAAAGACAGTGATATCATAAAGCCAAGGAAATGTCACTAAGGTTAATTCCAGTAACCAGCTATCTTGGCACATTGCTTTTGTCTGTAATTTCTTGGCTCTACCAATCACAGTGAATTTCAATAAAAGTGAACGCATGTGAGTGGGCGTATTAGAGTAAACAAGAGTGGATGTGTGTGCATTCTCCTGCGAGTGTATGTGTTCGAGTAACATGAGTGGATGTGTACACACTCGTCTACAAGTGTGTGAGTTTAAGTAAATAATAGTGAATGTGTGTATACTCACCTATGAGTGTATGTTTGAGTAACATG
>JAHWFP010115339.1:0-11433 GCA_023313725.1 Lithobius niger | reverse complement strand
CATTCGTCGGCGACAGCTTGCCATTCAGTATGCTGTGCGTTTGCGTGCTGTGCAATCCAGTCCTGCTTGGTCCATGGTTTTTGGGCCAGACTTGCGAGTCGGTAGACGCAGGGTGGGTAAGGGTGATTTCCGCGATAGGCTCCAGCAGTCCTGTCAGGAGATAGCCTTTGAAATGCCCTGCGTCTTGAGGCTTGGGAGAATGCCAGTTGCCCCTTGGCTTATCCCAGGTGGCAGTTTCATTTTTGCTCTGGCGTCCCTCCCGAAGGGTTCCACTCTACCAGCAAGGTACTTACAGGAGTTCCGGCAGCTGACTTCTCAGTACGCCGGTTATCTGCGCCTGTTTACTGATGGGTCGAAGTCCGACGTTGGCGTGGCGTGTGCTTGTGTGTGTAAGGGTGTAACGGTTGCCCATCGCCTTCCATCAAGCTACTCTGTGTTCTCTGCAGAGCTTTTGGCTCTTGGTTTGGCGGTGGAATGGATCCTTGACCTTCAGGGCACGCATTTCATTGTCTTTAGTGATTCCATGAGTGCCCTGGAGTCCTTGGCGAATTACAATCCTCGGAACCCCTTGACACAACGTGTCCAAGCTTTGCTTTCCCGCTTGCCTGGCCAGCGGAAAACCGTGCTTTTCTGCTGGATCCCGGGCCATGTTGGGATTGCAGGGAATGAACAAGCTGATTCTGCTGCGAAAGGGGCCCTTTCTGGCCCTCTCGGTAGGGATCTCAGCCTTGTTCCCTCAGATGCCTTTCCAACTCTGCGTCTGAGGTTACACGCTTTTTGGCAAACCTTGTGGGACAGACAGGATGGTAATAAGTTACGGGCCATTAAAGGCACTGTCGAGGAGTGGCACTCAGCGTGTCGCCGCAGTCGCCGTGAGGAGGTTGTGTTGGCCCGTTTGCGAATTGGTCACACCCGACTTACTCACTGTTTCCTTTTGCGGGGGGTTGACCCTCCTGAATGTTCTTGGTGTCGACGGCCACTTACAGTCCGGCACTTACTTGTTGATTGTCGCCATCTTGATGGTGTTCGTCGTCGGTTCCATCTTCCGCATGACATTGCGCGTCAGTTGGGCGATAAGTCTGTCCTCCTGTCCGGTGTTTTTCAATTTTTGCAGGAGGTACAGATGTATGACAAGATTTAGATTAGGGGTTTGAATAACATCTGTGTAATGTGTGGTGCAGTGGCAACCCGGACCACTGCACTGTGACTGAGGTTGGCGCTAATGACCAAGTTGTCGACGTGCCATTAAGCCTCAATCCCCCCCCCCCCAAATCAATTTCTTCTAGCTGAGCAAAAAATCCCACCCTTACTTCTCACCTACACTAACAGTCGAGAGTGAGGTTTCAGGTTACTGGCAGTTTCTAAGCTGCCTTAGGACCATTTTATTCAAAATCCTATTCTTGTGCTTAAGTATTTACGTTTTTGTGGATTTTCAACTGTTTTACTCCACTAAAGATGGGAAAGCCAAAGGCTCATAAGAAATAACAAAATACAGATGCAAACCTATTTAGGTTGCCTTTTTGACTTATACGCCAGACTGCCTGAGCGGGGAATCGAACCCAGAACCTTTGATACCAAACGCCGAGGTCCTACCGCTGAGTCATAGTGACACGGCCAAAAGGAAACGTCTAGGCAGCATTTAACGCGTGCACGGGGCCTTTGGGGCAGCATTTAACACGTGCACGGCCTTTGGTGTCCTGGGTTCGATTCTCCGCTCAGGCAGTCTGACATATAAGTCCAAAAGGCAACGTAAATAAGTTAGCATCTGTATGTCGTTTTACTTGGCTTTGGCTTCTTCGCAAAAGTCAGGACAGAAGTTGGCTTCTTATTTTATTGCTTGATAATGCAGCGGGGATTGCTTCGAAACTTCGCAAAATTTTCATTTCGTGTCATTCTACTGGCTTACCATTATTAAACGTGTATGTTCAGGACACATGACCTGAATGATGCTACTTTGTCATCGGATGTTTTGTATTTTGCAGTCTTTTCGTTGAGACCAAGAATCGGACACCTCATAAAAAAAACAAAAACAAAAATTAAACATGAATTTCCGGATTTATTTAGGAATTCCCGTTTAAACCACGAACGTATAAAATGAATTATGACCAGTTACCAACGTCATGCTAAATCCCATGGTATTTTACTAACATTATTTTTTTCAGAAGGGGATGAATGGCCTACCAAGCAAAGAGGTAGGCAAGAGTGCCTACCCCCTTGCCCTCCCCCCTCCCCCCAATGATACTCCTGAGTGTGACCACTGTGTGCTGTGTGCTGTGATTTGCTGTTTAATTGTTTGTTGTGCATTTTTTGCCCCATGCTGTTGTTTTTGCTTAAGTTTGGAGTGGTTTTCCCCAAGCTGTTGTTTTTACTTTAGTTTGGAGTGTTTTCCCCCATGCTCTTGTTTTTGCTTAAGTTTGGAGTGTTGTCACGTTTTGCGATGACGATACACGTTTTGTGTGTTGATGTGGCCAATTTAATGGAATATGAGGTAGTGTTCAATTGCTTATACGTTTAACTGTAATGTTTTGTTAAATTATTGAATTATGTTGTGTGCGTCATAACATACGATTAAAAAAAATGAAGTTACCATGAGAATAACTGGTGGAATCCATGCCGTATTTAAAAAAAGAAAACCAAAAAAACAAAAAAAACACCTCTCGTAGCATCCGGAAACTGCAGTGAAGACCGATGTGCGACCAGCTTGACAACCAAAAAAAAAACACCAGATTTTCGCATAATCTCTAGATGGCTGCTACGACGGGTGTTTGTTTACCTATATTTGGTTTGTGTTTTGCATATTGTGACGTATGCGACACACTGTAGTGGGGGGGGGGGAGGGGATATTTCAAAACAGTCACAGAGTGTGACGTAATTTATGGTTCCCCCCTCCCCACAGAAAATTATTCTGAAGTATTCTTGGTGTCTCTTGAGTTTCAATCTGTTTTTTTTTACGACTGGGCATAGCCAAAATCGCGAAATCTTGATATTTCAGACAATACTTTGTTCCACATTATGTTTTCAGAAAACTGATTGTGTGACGCCACGTTTTCTTCCACTACGAATGCAAAAATCCGTAAACATCCCATTTGTAAACTGCAACAGTAACTATGTTGAGTCGACAAGTGTGATATCCACATGTTTTTGCATTCTTAGTGCAAGGAAACGAGTCGTCATACAGTCAGTTTTCTGAAAACATAATGTGGAACAAAGTATAGCATGGGCAAGCGATGTAACATTGCATAATTCCGCCGTTGCTGATTTGTACCAAACATAATCAGTTAGTTGGTTTAAACTTAGGGCTGTGGAAAACCACTCTCCTCTTGGAACGCTTGATTCTAGATAAAACACGGCCAGACGCAACCACTTTTAAACCAACCTATAACACACCCATTTTAGCTTATTGTTCGTTATTAAGGGGCAAGTAAGGTGGTTTATACTTGTTTACACAATAATAAGCATTTTTTAACTCTCTTAAATACTACAAGAAAAGTTGAAATCCGTTGTATGCAGAATTTACACGATAAAAAGAAAGGATTTGAGATTTAAAAATTTTAGTCTCGGCGGTAACCTTTGGGTTATCGGTTCATAACCGATTAAGAATTACCTTTAAAAAAACTTCCTTTTCTATTTGTCTTAACTGAAATCGAACAGATTTAAGATATATGTAATAATCCTATTTACGTTATGTGCAATGTATTAGTGCACATACGGGCTCCGGAAACTCGTGCCTGTCCTACACTCATTAAACATTATCCACCCAAAACCAAAACTGGTATAACATAACTGTCAAGTTTCCAAAAAGGGTTGGCCTTTGGATGTAGTGATATCACTCAACCAGGGAAATGCTGCCAAGGTAACGCCTATTAGCCAACTTATTGGCACCGACTAGTAATTCGAAAGTTAAATCAAAACTAGAACATTGCTACTCGCGGTAGAAATTTCAAGTTTTCATTTAACGTCTAAAGTACTGTTTGGTGCGATTAACTTGGCTAACAGGATTAACTTTGGCAGTTGTTCCCTGGTTGAATGATGTCACTACCTTCAAAGGCCGGCCCTTCCTGGAAACTTGGCGACTTCTGTTTTTGGGTGCATATCACAACTTTTATTATTATTATTTCTTGTCATAAGACGTCATTGTTAGCAAGGTGCGTAAACGAATTTAACTTCTACTAAGGCCGTTAAAAGTTAGTAAAGTGGTTCTCGGGAGCGCACGCACGGGATTTTTCTTAGCGCATGAAACGTTTTTTAGGACATTGTCTAAAAAAAAACTCCGAATCACGCATCAGCACTTTCACCAAACGTTACCTGGAGCCGATGACCACATGAGCTCTTTGCTCCATTCACTGATCGCCTCGAAACGAATCTCAGGGTCGTTCAGATTCATGTCTCAACTAAAAAATTGAATCTAAAGAATGACTTTTATCAAATGTATAACATTTGTACGCTGATTCTGCCATTAAAACATTGATATTGTACGCTATAATAAAATGTCAGCTACTGATTTCATTTTGTTTCGTAAAAAAAAAAGCCATCGCCCGCATCTGAAAAATCGCGAATAAAACATAAAATAAAACACCGCCTGCTCGCGCCAAATTTTTTTAGTACCACTTCCGAGAACCATTTAATTAATTTTTAGCGGCCTAAAAAGAACAAACATTTGATAAAAAAAAGAAAAAAAGGCAAACATGTAACATCTGAAAAGTACAAGTTATTTTATATTGTCACACTTTACGAACAGTGTGACAAGAAATTGTACTGAAATTATTATATCTCAAATTCTAACTTTTTATTGCATAACATGCTAAAAGAGAAGTTTTAGCCATTAAGATATCTTCAGATTTAATATAGCCAAGTGCTTTCACGTAATATGCTAAAAGGAAAAAAACAAACCAAATAAACATGTTTTTAAAACATTAAAGTACAACACACATTCTGTATACATACCAGCTGTATTATGTATACAGATTGTGGGCGAATCTGTTGATAATTTAATGCTTTGAAAAGATGTTTGTTTTTGTTTTGTTGTTCCCTTTTAGCCCTTATAGTGCCTTATTATGTAAAAGCGTTTGGCAATATTAAATATGAAGGTGGCTTAGAGGCTGAAACTTCTTCTATTCTAAATTTCAAGACATCATAAAAATTGTTTAAAATGCCCTACGCAACGGATTTTAATTATTTTTTTTGTATTTAAGAGAGTTAATACAAATTATTATTGTAATAAAAAAGTCAAATTCGTGTGCTTAACATTTAGTAAAGTGTACTTGCCCTTCAGTAACGAACGATAAGCTAGTTAGGTATGTCATGATTTTTAATAAGGTAAAATCATAATCAAGTACCCAAAAATCCACCATTTATCATAAGTCCAACGTGCGTCCCATACTCTGGCGTAATGTTGACGTTGTTTTTCATGTCTTGTTTTTGCTGTTGTTCCGTCTTGGTGTTGTTATTATGCGCTAGTTTAGGGCATTAGCTCGAATTTCACCCAACAGGGAACGAGTTTCATGCGGGAACTACTAAGAGTTGCGGAAAGTTACTGTAAGCAGTGAGGAAAAACGTCAGTTTATTTTCAACACGTATAACAATGTTATTTTGATGATAATAAATCTGTTTCGCGGGACAAAACTTAACGAATTTTGTTCCCGCAGATTTAAGTGCTAAGTCGCTTATCTCATATTTCATTAGGCCTGTGTGTTTGCACTGTGTGTGATATCACTCTTTTCGTAGATGCCTTATGGGTATGATATGGCCACTGCTTTTGCTGGAAATGGTACGGTAGCTCGTGCCAGAGCTGCCGGTAGACCGGTAGGTGTTTTTTTTTTTAATAATCGAGCGACTTACTCTCTAAATACTTTTTTCTTCTTTACAAAGTTTCTTCAACTTTTTTCTCTTCTGCACGGTGGTAAAAAAAAAAAAAACAAGAATTTTTAATATTAGGTCCATTTTTGTAAACTTTTGGGTTTGTGCGCAGGGATGAGATGTTTTCTTTTTTTCGAGAATTTTGACATTGCAAATCATATGAAAAGTGAGATTTACATAAAAGCCAACGGAAGCACAAGAAACACGCACAAACTGGGACGTTTCCAGGGAGCTCATCTGCGTTTTCAAACAGAAATACACATTAGTTTATCAGCTCGTAAAATTATGTTAAAGGAGAATTAAGGTGGTTTTCATCAGTTTATTACAAAAATACACCATGTGAATGCAATTATTGTGTTCAACTTTCAAGGTACCCTATTCACCTAAAGACAGCGTACCTAATCTAGCGCCAGCTAGTGCTGTCTAGCGCTTCTCGTAATATACGAAGGCATTTGCAAATACGTTTCTTTTAAAGAAACCAAGAAGCCAATGCCTCCTTAATTGCGGATTGAAAGTTTGGTACAACCTCGTGAAACCGGCAGTAAACTACACATTAACGATATTAGCACCACAAGAAGGTGCCACGGTAGAATATAAAGAATCTACCCTGGCTCCATCTAGTGACCGTGATATCGTTAATCATTACAGGTTGCTGCCAGGTCTACGTGGAAGTACCAAATTTTGAATCAGGAATTAAGGAGGCACTGGCTTGCTTGTTTCGGTAAAGAAACGTCTTCACATATTCCTTCGCATCCTATACGGGTAAGTGCTAGATTGCACTATAGCTAGCACTAGATGGTGCTAGATTCTGCAGGCTGTCCTTTGTTGAACGGGCACCTTTAATAACACTTTTCATACATATTAACTTTAGTAGAAGGTGTATCCACCATTGACTTTCCGAGCAGTACGCAGTCTTTTAGGATACGTCATCAGCGTTCAAAAGTCCCACATCGCACTTCATGTCACGAAGAACGGCTGTGAGATTTTCCATAATGTCTCGCTGTCATTCAGTACGTTTGTCATTATTCAGGTGCTACAAAAAAAAAAATTAAATAAATAAATAGGCAAACCAAAAAATTACATTACTAACAGAATGATGTAAGTTGTGAGACAATCAAAATTCTTTTTTTTTCCAAATCCGTGGTCAAAGGTTATAAATTGCCCTGCAGACTCCAGTGTCCAACAGACATGGAAAAAGTAAAATACACCAAAATGGAATAAATACTTTTCCCCAGTGCCTAATGTACCTTTACATTCCTACACATTAGGCATTGTGAAAAAAATACTACATTTTCGTGCGGTTTACTGTTTTCAAGTCAATCGGACGCTGGAGTGTACATGTTGTAGTGTATTTGCAAGGGTTACTGTCAACTCCTGAAGGTCAAATCCTATGCTCATCAAGCATTTATGTTGAATTTTGGTGGATATGTTTCTCCAGCGCTGCAAATTTGATCTGTAAAAAAAAATTAATTTTTTTGCCACACACCCCCTCCCATCCTTTATATATGTATGCTAATTTTGTGGCCTTTAATTATGTCAAGACATCTCCATCACTTTTTTAATGACGTGTGCTGGCTCAGATATAGAGCAGTGACACGACGTAGTATTATTGTATATAACTCTATGCTGGAGCCTTAATGGGTTAGCTGCAAGGGGCACTACAGAGAGAAACAGAAGGACGTCATACTGAAGCCGATGCTGTGAAGATTGATTTTTTAGACCTAACACGCGCGATTTTTGTTGTTGGAGAAAACAACGTTATTTTAAGCCTAAGAAATCCGCTCTTCCGTTGTTTTTCCCTCCATTTTTATGTAGTGCACCTTGTAGTTATGCCCTCCAAAACCCATACTGGTGCCAATATGGCGGAAAATGTCACTGCTTTATAGTCTGAAGTACGATTATTCAGCTGCAAACAGCCAAAGTGGAAAAATAATACTTTTCATGAATGACTGCCGCGGTTTTCATGAATAATTGCCGTTGTTTTATAATAATATATAATAATAAGTAATTTGTTGCTGGAGCAACAGGACTGGCAAGGACCCACGGTGCCTTTTGAGCCACGGTGCCTTTGGCCACGGTGCCTTTTGAGAAATTTATTTCTGTGCCTTATATCAACTTAGCATCTTGATTCTAGTTTGGTTTCATAAGTACGTACCCTGTACAGCCTCAAACAAAATTTCAAAGAGATAGCTGAATTAGTTTAGTCACAAGCTTGGCAAGTATAGGCGAGCATTTGCCCCTTGAAAATTATTAGAAAAATGGTGGAGTTTTAGGGTTGACGGTAGTAACATTAACGTAACTTTATGAGCTGAAAATGTATTTATGCGTGATAACGGGGAAGTTCTCTTTCGAAACGTCTAAGTTTTTTTTTCTAGTGCCACCGTTGGCTTTATGTAGCCCCACATCGAAGACCTGAAGTGTTTTTTTTTTCCCCACTTTAACATCTTTGGAAAAAATTGTAACATTTTTTAAACTTTAACGTTACCATTAAAACTCCCTAACTACTACTTTCAACCCAAACTCAACCCAAACTGTTTTCAACCCAACCGTGTCTCTCATACGTATGTGCGTCAAAACTGGAGAAATGCGTCCTTTTTAATACGTGTTTTTTTTTTCTTTATGTGTACCGGTACTTTTTTTAACGGTAACGACTAAGGTATTTATTGCGATGTTCGATATTTATTTAAGAATTTTAATTGACTTAGTTTTTTTGGAGAAAAACATTTTAAGCTTCGAGAATTTTTCATAATATTTGACTAAAGCTTAAATTTTTAATTTCAATTTTTTAATTTTATCCAGTGACGAGAATTAGACAACGATATTGATCTAGAACAGAACGGACAAGCCGAGACTCATACGTTTAAAATTCACGCGTCAAAATGACTCAACCACCCTGTTTCGAAGTCGCTTCAAATTTTTCAAGTTTTCACAGATTTTTCACGCAAACTTTTTCATCCACAAATTACCTTTTTATATACTTTTTTCATAGCCTACACATACTTTTTTCTACCACCACCACACTACACACATTTTTTTTCAAGTTCACGATGAATTTTTTTAAGAGTGTTACATTTGCATACTTAAAGTAGTTTTGTGAGATAAGATCTTTTTCCAGAGTTTACAAACTGGTTAACGGCATACTTTTCTATAGCGTAGTAGACACGACTTACTTTTTAATATGTCGTAGGGAAAATGGAGATGATTACACACAAATAGTTTGGAGCGCAATGTTTATCATACATTTTACCATTTACTGTCCCTGACCACAAATAGTTTAAACAAATAAGTCACAAGCTCTGCAGTTATCAGCCCTGAATAGGCCTAATGATGTAAACACTATCAGTCAAACCTAAAGCTGCAGCTTGAAGCTCCCGGAAACATCGGCTTTCGTGTAAACCCGACTGTTGTACAGTGAAGCCATCGTTTCTGTTGCAGGGGCAGCTCATCAAGTATTACAGGACCAGTGAGTACGGCGAATAAATACTAGGTTAATATCTCTCTGATTACCGTACTACTGTCAGAGAACGTAGAAAGTTGAAAATAAATACGGGATTGAATATAGAAACAGTGTTTTATAGCGTGTTATTTTTTTGACCCAGGATCAACGGTAAGAAAATACCCACAACAACAGCCAATTTGTGACCTCGAATCGTATTTGAATTGTATGTGAAACCAATAGCCAGTTTGAATGGTATGCCCATTGGCCCCAGCGACACGCTCCATGAGTCAGCCTTCAGTTATACAGTAACTTTCTCAAAAGCAAACGATAAAAGTTTATCTGCCCCAAAATAAAACTTGTTAAGGATTCACGCCAAGCCTTTCGGCTGTGTGAAGTAGTGATATCAAACGCCAAGCTCTTCCGCCAAGCTAATCCCACCGAGTAATAGTTCGAAGGTTAAATGAAATATATGAAAATTGGTTACTGTGCAATTTTCCAATTATTTCATTTAACAGTTGAAGTCTTAGTCGGTGGGATTAGCTTGGTGAAAGAGTTTGGCGATTGATATCACCACTTCACACGGCCGAAACGCCTGGCAGGAATCCTTAACAAGTTTTGTTTTGGGGTAGCAGTTAGTAATTAGGCAAATATCAACGTTATTCACCTTGTTTGTGCAACAAGAAAACGTTGAAGTGACTTTTATGTTGTCAGGCGACCAAAGTCTCCCGATCAAACAAGTTTCAGCATTTTCCGTCGCATTGGTATTTATCCTCAGATGGCTGAAAACAGCCAAACTACCTTACCTGTAAAGACACAACGTGTCTAGTAGTCGCTATGCTCATATATACACATATTTATCTGGATGTTATTGTTTATCTTGGCGGGCGACAAACTAGCCTGTGTCTTGATATTCGTGGGGGATGTAAAAAAAAAATCGTTTTCAAGCTGTGAAGCCTGATATATTCTCACCCCACTAAGATTAACCACCGGGAGGTCAACTAATGTTTCAGTTGCATCCTAAATAATACATGGAGGTCAATTGCGCTTCAACTTGATGTCCTACGTGCGACTAAAGGCGCTCATGATTATGTAGAGGCTTGGCGAAAGATGAAAATAATAAAACTTTTTAAATTGCTCTTTAGATGGCAAAAAAAAACTTGATTACTTTGTCTAGGGAAAATTTTTAATGTTTTAAAATCAGGCCAATAATTTATGGACATCCTGCAAGCCCAGAAATGCAAAATCAACTAACCAAAAAATCGGAAGTGAGTTAGCGAGTTTACGTTGTCATGGCGCAGCTGTAAACTTTTAGAGGTTCACGACTCATCTTTTAACGTTAACGTCGGTATCAAGTTTCAAATTTCAAACGTCAACCATGTAATCGAACTTAACGCTGAAACACACCCTACATCGTCTCTCCCCCAATTTAAATTACAAAAAAAAAAAGAAAATTCGAAATTAATTAACACTGGCGATAGCCAGTGTTAGTAAGGGTCGACCTAGGACCTCTGTGTTAAACTCTCAACTTTGAGAGCTTATAACTCCGTCAAAAGTAAACATATTTAAACCAAATTTGGAATCTAGCCTTGACTAGTAAAGGCCTGTCTGCAGTCCAAAAATTGTGAAATTCGGTCCAGCCAAACCCGAGATGCAGACAAGGGCCAAATAGACAACTTCTTGTTCAGCTTCTTGTTGTTGTTGTTGTTGTTCTGGGGATACTTTCGTCTGTCCTCTCTACAGGTCAAACCATTTGTCCTATAAAGCTGGTTCTTAGCTCATTTTACAGGTATTGCTCTGTAGATGTGCCCTTTTCATAAGGCCTTTTCTAATTGGTCAAGTGGTTCAGGGGTTACGGAGCTCTAAACCACCAGATTGATTGTTTTACATTGTTTTAAACATTGTTATTATGCAACAATACCAATTAGCAAACATCAGCTGCGAGACATAGACTGAAGATTAAAGGATTTGTTTCTATTGTTAACATTGGCGATAGCTAGATTAGTGAGGGTCAGCCTAGGGTCTCTTGTGTTAAACTATCAGCTGTGACCGCCAACTGCACTGTTTTACAGTTTAGCTGCAATTCTAAAAGTAACACGAATTAATAAACAAAAACGGAACGTTAAATGTTTAGAGTAAGG